>JARKHS020006668.1:0-92447 GCA_030143305.2 Amblyomma americanum | reverse complement strand
TAAAAATTATACCCGAGCCCTCCAGTACGGCACCTCTTTCTTCCTTCCTTTATCTCTTCCCTTGCGGAGCTGTTCAGATGTCCGCCGAGATGTGAGATATAGTGCGCCATTCTCTTTCCCCAAAAACAGATTTTTACCCGCCGCGAGGATCACCGCCGCCGTGCACAAGCTCACCGCTCGAGGCCAGGGCATCTCCCAGCAAGCCGCGCTGCGTCTATACAATGCCGCAGCTTTCGGGGCGGTGCTCTATGCGCTGCCGCTCGTCACGGTGCGCAAGCCGTGCTGGAAGAAACTCGAGCTTCAGCACCGCAAGTCCCTGCGCGTGTGCCTAGGCCTGCCCAAAAACTCGCAGTGCGCCGCAACGTTGGCCGAGGCAGGAGCGTGGCCACTTGAGCTACAAGCAGCGCGCAGGGCATTGAATCACATCGACCGGCTTCACCGCGCACCGGACGACGGCTCGCTACTGCAGCGTATGCGCTCGCACCCGCGCTCACGAATGGGCGCGGCGCTGCTCGAGTATGAGCAATTGACCCAATGCCCACCCCCTACGGCTCCTGCGCGCCCTGGCCTGCTGCCTCGGAGGTACAGCGAGAGATCGTCGGCATTGCGGGAAAGCGGAGCACACCCCTCTGTGCTGTGCAGCAGCTGGCCAGAGCCGTCATACACGAGGAGCTCCTGGACCATCTCCTCGTGTACACCGACGGCTCAGTGACCCGCGACAGCTGCTCCCTTGCTGCGGCGGCCACCATCCCCGCCCTGCGACTGCACAGCCAGCAACACGCAGCCTTCCTGGGCTCCTCCACCACGGCGGAGTTGATGGGCATCCGGCTCGGGCTGGACCTGCTGCTCACCCTCGGCCCTCCGCCGCCCAGGAGTGCTCTGATGTGCGACTCCCGCGCCGCCCTCAGCCGCCTGCAATCTAACGGCCGCGGTACCCCACTAGTGCGGGAAATTCGCTCGCGCATCGAGCGCCTCGCGCAGAGGGGTTGTGCCGTGCGTGCACAGTGGGTGCCCGGTCACTGCGGCATCGCCGGCAACGAAGAAGCTGACGACCTCGCGACCGCTGCACACCAACTACCTGCCAGCGATCTGCCCCTCGCGCTGGAGGACGTGCGTGCGGCCATCCACGACCATCTCCGAAAGCAGCACCCCTTCCCATGCATCGCGGGAGGTGAGCGCATCGACAGTGTCACCGGCTTTCGCGCACTTACACGGTCACAACGTGCAATGATCCTCCGCGCGCGCATTGGCTGCGTGTGGCACGGGGAACGACGGGTGCGGCACGGAATCGCGACGAGTGATGTGTGTGACGGATGCGGTGCAGTGGAAACACTAGAACACCTGCTCCTTCACTGTGCCGCGTTCGCCGATGCTCGTCGCGATATGCTCGCGGCCTATAGGGCGCAGGGCATACTACCAGGCTCCATCAAGACGCTATTGTGACCGCAGGGCAGTGCGCGCACTCGTGAGCGAATTTTGGTGAGCCTCTGTGCATTCCTCGAACACACGGGCTTGACGTCCCGTCTGTTCTCCGTCAGGTAGTTACACGCAGTGACAGAACGCTCCGCGAGTTCTACCTTGAACGATTAATAACTGGACGCCCCACTCCAGCTGTAACCAACACCGTGCTGTACGCGTGTGATTTAATTCCTCTAAAATAAACTAATCACGCGCACAACCTGGACACATTTCTTATTGTATAAATAGTTTGTACTTATTACTTCTCCCCCTATCCTCTCTTCCTGTCCCCTCACCTCTTTCATTTCATTTCTTCATTCTGCCTGCTGTCCTTTATTTCCGCTGCCCCAGCTCAGGTGCCTTAGTATCGATGGCATATGCCGGGGCTAGCAAAAATCTTTTGCTTCCTTTCTACTATTACTTTTAATAAAGCCACTACCACCACCACCCGCCGCGGTGGCTCAGTGGTTAGGGCGCTCGACTACTGATCTGGAGTTCCCGGGTTCGAACCCGACCGCGGAGTCTGCGTTTTTATAGAGGAAAAACGCTGAGGCGCCCGTGTGCTGTGCGATGTCAGTGCAGGTTAAAGATCCCCAGGTGGTCTAAATTATCCCGGAGCCCTCCACTACGGCACCCCTTTCTTCTTTCACTCTCTCCTTTCCCCTTCCCTTGCGGCGCGGCTCAGGTGTCCAACGATATATGAGACAGATACTGCCCCATTTCCTTTCCCCCCAAAATCAATTATTTTTACTAACTTTTTTCATTGTTTCCATCTTACTCCTCTCCCTCACGGATCGATTAAGGTGTCAACTGGGATTTGAGATAGCTACTGCGCCTTTCCTTTCCTGAAAACAATTTTAGTGAGCAGCACTTCTAGCCGCAATAACCTGGGTTTAGCAATGTCTGTCTCAAGCTTTTGTGTTGTGGTCGTTGTTGCGACAGCAGGAAAAATTAAAAGGAAAGTGCACGGGCCTGCTCACTGGCTCAAGCTGAGCCGCAATCGCTGCCACCTGTAGACATTGAGTAGGAGAGTTAAAAGAGAAGTGAGAGGAAAGATTGAAAGGTCGCGCGTCCCAACAACCGCGTCATCTCAAGCGACGACGACGCTTAAAACAGATACCCCCGGTGACAAAGAGCCTTCGCCACATGTGCGAGCGCCCCTAGATCCCAGCCCCGTAAGGCCGGGAGGTCACTCAATCCTCAAGCTTCTGATGCCTCTGAGTAGCAAGTGCAACTGGCTCACTGGACACCTCATTCACACTGTATGCGGTGGCGTCCACCTACTAACTGAGGCAGATATGTACCTTCCCGTCTTTTCAAAGCAAACAGAATGTAAAAATAAAAATTCGTTTTTGGGGAAACGAAATGGCGCAGCACCTGTCTCCGCATATTGCCGCACACCTGAACCAAGCCGTACCGGAAGAGATAACAGAGGAAGTGAGAGAAGAAAGGAAGCAGTATCCGAGCGTCTTATCCACTGAGCCACCGTGGCGGGTCAGAATGTTTAGACTGTGTTGATTTTGAGGAATCGAAAAGCGAAAACTGGCTGCCTGGGTAACTGGATACCTCAATCGCGCTTCGAGGTACGTGATGGTGTCGATCTGCAAAAATCGTCCTTTGGCAAGATATTTCGCATTTAGCAATGCAAAACAACAGCCATTGCTTTTTTTAAGTGAAAGCTTTACTACTACCCTACGTAGCTGCTTCGCGGTGTGCGCGAGCTTGACATTCAACCAAGGAGAAACCAGGCGGCGGATGGTACATCCCTGTAATAATTTAATAATACAGACTATAATAATAATTGGTTTTCGAGGAAAGGAAAGGGCGCAATATATGTCTCATATATCGTTGGACACCTGAACCGCGCCGTAAGGGAAGGGATAAAGGAGGGGGAGAAAGAAGAGAGGAAGAGAGAGGTACCGTAGTGGAGGGCTCCGGAATAATTTCAACCACCTGGGGATCTTTAACGTGCACTGACACCACACAGCACACCCGCGCCTTAGCGATCTGCCTCCATAAAAACGCTCTAGATTGAAAAACAGTTTTTCGAGAAAGTAAATGGCACAGTATATGTTTCACGTATCGGCGGACTCCTTAACCGCGCAGAAAGAGAACGGATACAGGAAAAGGAATAGAAGAAAGGAAGAAAGAGGTGCCGTAGTGAAGGGCTCCGGAATAATTTCCACCACCTAAGGAACTTTAACGTGCACTCACATCGCACAGCACACGGGCGCCTTAGCCTATCGCCTCCATCGAAACGCAGCCGCCGGGGTCAGGTTCGAACACAGAAACTCCGGTTCAACTGCCGAGCGACCTAAATATTGAACCACCGCGCCGGGGTTAATAAAAATTATTTTTTTTGGGAAAGGAAATCGCGCAGTCTCGGTCTCATATATCGGCGGAGACTTGAACCGCGCCGTATGGGAAGGGATAAAGGAGAGAATGAAAGAAGAAATGAAGAAAGAGGTGCCGTAGTGGAGGGCTACGGAATACTTTCGACCACCTGAAGATCTTTAACGTGCACTGACATCGCACAGCACACGGGCGCCTTAGCGGTTTTGCTCCATAAAAACGCAGCCGCCGCGACGGGGGATAGCTGGCGATAAATATTTGTAATCTCTATGTACGAGCGAGGCGCCTCGGCGGGGCATCCATTCAAGAGAGGTCTCTATACCCCCCGCCACTAGCGTATCTGGAGTTGCGCGCATGAGCTGGAACCCATACGGGATTGATGTTGCGATAGAGTTCAGTTGTGCAGAATTCGCATTGCGAGCGCGGTTACCGAGTTCTTGGCGAAATTTTAAATGGCACTCCTAGAGTCGCTTAGAATAGATTTGGTGCGGGGATCCGCGATGGCCAGTGCGATAGCTAGTTCCTCTGCCCCGCGTGTTGAGCTAGCTGACTTTGGAGTGGCCATACATGCCACGCATGTTGCGCCTTTGATGTGTTGAGCTGCATCCACAATCGCTGCTCGTGGTTCGTTCCCCTGCTATTTCTCAAGGGCCTGCGCCCTTGCTTTCCTGCGGGCGTCGTTGTGTGTCTGGCAAGATGTTCTTGGCTACTGGTTTAACAGCTATTCTACTATTAATGTCGACTGATAAATGTTATGTTGCACATTCCTCCTCAGCGGGGTGGATGTGGAGTTTGTCGAGATTTACGCGTCCCGCAAATGTGCGGGATCAGCGGGTAACTTATGCCGTCTTATGGGCTTAGATTAGCTCAGCGAGCGTGTTAGGAATTCCCAACTGCAGCAGTCGATCTCAGTTGGCATATGCCGGCAGGCCAAGGGCCGTCTTGTATATTGTTTTAACGAAGTTAAGTGCCTCTTCGTCCCTGCGACGCAGATGATAGTACGGGCAGGCATGCGTGATTCGACTTATGAATGATTACATGATCCTGCACAGGTTGGCTTCTGTCATGCCCTTGCGAAATGGTGACAATACGCCTAACCAGCCCGCCTATCTGGTGCACCATGACGCGTAGCCGATGGATCGTTGCGTGTTGTGAATGTGCAACTCAATGGGTTCTAGATGGTGAACAGGCAAGGTCGTTACCATGCACGACAGAGAGTACCGTGTCGTTAGACGTGTCGATGCCGTGTCGATATTGAACTGGCATGAGTATATCCTGGGATGTATTTACGCACTTCGATGTGAGGGCTAGGCAGGGAATACATGATGAGGTGAGGATGAGGGAAGGCAGAATTGACTCTTAGAGGGAGAGGATGGTGGCCTAAACCGTACACCGGGCTAACGCTTTTGCCTCAGCCGCCCGTTATGAATTTCCATTTTAAAGCGCTACCTCTTAAGGTAAATATTCCGGGGAAGACATAGTTTTGTGCACTCTGGAGGGGCACCAGGTGAACAAGAAACGCTGACGCAGCACACCTTCGTTGTCCTCATGTACTACACCATCGAAAAAAGCGCTTTTCCAACTCAAAAACTTTTTTAATTCTGCAAATTATTCAGCAAAACACCCTGTATAGTGCGATAACAAGAGGTCACTGGCTGGGTCGAGCGGGAGGCTGCCAGACCAACGGGAACCATAGTATCGCAGTCAACATTTTCGGTATCAGCCCTGAGAATGTAGGATGATGTGAGTGTAAAATAAAACGCGCAGAAAATAGGTCAGATTTCACCAGAGTGAAGTTTCACAGAATTAGCTGCCGCGCAGAAAAATGTTTTTGCCAAATTCCACTGTCAAACCAAAGCCGGTTGGCGGCGTTTGCCTGGAACTTTTTATTCACACTGTGAGTAGTTCAGTACAGTCATATCTTAGTTCTATATTCTATTTTCCCTGCATCTGCGGTGTAGGCAAGTGGGGCCGCAGTGTGGTGGGCGAGGGCGACCACTGTAGTCTTACCATGAAAATAAAGCAGCACCTTAACCACCTTGGTCTAAATCATCGCTCGTTTCATCTTCCAGTGTACGATGTGCTAAAAAGTAAATAGTTGTTCTGCCCTCCAAATAACGTCCAGTTCTATTGGTTTATTTTTCTCCCTGGTAAGACATGTGGCCGCGTAATCGGGCGCCTGATTTTAAGAACCAGATTTATAGCAGACATGGTAGGTAATAGACACTCAGCATTTGAGTAAAGCGTACGTGCGAGCGAAAAAAATCACGGCCGCTTTCGATTGGGGTTAACTATGAATTATCGTGCGCTAGCACCGTTAGTCCTGTTTGACATGATTTATCTCGACTTTCTATGCGGTTGCTGGACCTGAACATGCTTAATTTGGTTGATATGCCGTATGATGTAAATTTGCGTGTTATTGCATCATTTTAGACTTGTACTGCGGTAAAATTGCTCACTTTTACATTCACAGATACCTGGGAGTCCTGATTCCGCTCCAAGGGCAGAGGTGCAGCGGTAAGCGACGCGCCACTGCCCTGCGATGGCAAGGGCTGCCATCTGTGGGGCTTGTTAGGCCTATATTTTTCTTGAGGAATCTCTCGCGACTAATCATTAAATTGAACTGCCACGGTGGACAGTTTGCTCACAATCGAATGGGCAGCTTCTGATGACGTCACAATGTCACGTTACCAAGGTGGCTCACGTGATAGAAGCAGGCTTCGGACAAAGAGATTACCACTTTTAGGCGGATTGGAAGCAATTGAGCACTTAAATGGCAACTACAGGAATCGTTCACTCTAGACTCGGGGAGTTAGCGATTACTACTATTCAGCCTAAATGCTGCTTTTAGCGAGCCGTTTGATTTTCATGTGGCCTCAGCAATGTTTTCTTTTAAGCGACCGCATAAGGGCCTTACTGTAGCGGAAAGCCGGCACCACACCGCGGGAAGACACTAAAGCAATAAAATAATTTTAAAGATAGGGATCGGAATCGGAATTAGCAGCGGCACTAAAAAATCAGTTCCACTGGCCGCTACTTAAGACTACAACGCCGTTGCCACAGCTTTTCTTTATGTATGCCGTTTATAAGCTTGAAAATATATTCTAATTAGAATAACTAAATTATTTAACGACCTTTTAATATACGCAACGAAAGACACCGCAAAAATACAGCAACAGAGAAGTAGACCCTATGAATAGATTGTGCGCATCACCAACAAGGACTGCCACTCTAGTTTTAATTCGGTCGATTCATACATTTCCCTAATTTGAACAATCAGTTGTGGAAAATCATAACGTCCTGCCTGTACGAAGTGGCAAGCACTTTTAGGAAGACGAAGTGTCCCAGCTAAGGTGTCTGCACATCGCTCCAGTGAAAAATCACTTCACACTATGTGAGGAAGCTCCTGAAGTTTATGCGCCGCCTGACTGGGTGGTAGTCAGCAAATGTCCTTCAGTCATCCCGGCAGCTGGACTGGGCTCCGCGGCTAGGCCTGGGGCCACTGGTGAAGCGCTGGCAGAGGTGGCTTCGCCGGCGTCGTTCACGACGGCTTGAGCAACACCTCTTTTGACAACTGAGCCTTGGTCCCAGCTCCTGGTTCCTCCTCCCGGTTCATCAGCTGTAGCGCACATCCCTCCTTCTCCAAATGCACCTGAGCCCGCGAGCGATTTACCCTCTGGGCGGAACTCGGCAATGGCGGCCCAGCCTCTACTGCTGGATGGGGCTTCAACCGTGCTGCGTGAAGAGGAGAGTTCTCCAATGGACCTGTCTTCATCACCTCCATCCATGCCACCGAGTTCCCGCAATTCTCAAAAGCACTCATCAGGGGACACTGCAGAGGATTCGTCTTCTGCCAACTGCCGCTCACAAGACAAACGTCCCTGCCCAGCGTATGCCAACCAGGTGACTGTGCCGACATGGGGATCGGTATCGTGAAAAGTGGCCATTAAAGCTCTGGAAGCCAAAAGCCTGACCGACATTCCGAACACGATTCTTCATGCGAACCTGGACGAGTGTCTTGGGAACAAAGGTTTTCGTGGCTTCACGTCTAAGACAAAATCTAATATCATCGCTGTCTGGCTCGCGACTTTGGCTGCTGCCGAGCGCCCGCAAACGCTGAAGTGCATATCGATTACAAGCGAGATCTCAGCGCCGGTCCAGGTGTACATAGTAGAAGGTTCGGATATACAACGCTCTGTTGTTTACAACGCCGACGTTGCCAAAGACCAGACGACCCTCCAGCGTTAAATTTACTGTCCGACCCAGCGTGCCATCTAAGCGCGGTGTATGGGAAAGGGGCGCTCGTGCATCGTCACACTACAAAGCCCACCAACACTTCCAGAACGACTTTACTACTATGGCTGAATTCTGCGGCCTCGCCTTTTCGAACCGAGTGCTGTTTATTGCTACGGCTCTTTGAGGCCTGGCCACATGCGCCGATCATGCTCTTTTACTACGCAAGATGAGGCTCGGCCACAAGGCACATCGTCTTACAGGTGCGGACATTGCAAGACTGACGACCACGAGATCACCTTTCCAACTTGCCCCACAAAACAGAAAACAACTGAAAAGTTTCGGCATGGGATCCGTCAGCAAGAGCCTCCGAATGAAAACAGAGCCCCGATACAGACATCCAACAGGTTTGCGGCTCTCCAGTGGGATGAAGACGACTGGCCGCAGCTTCATGAGCCCAATC
Source organism: Amblyomma americanum (assembly GCA_030143305.2). Taxonomy (NCBI): domain Eukaryota; kingdom Metazoa; phylum Arthropoda; class Arachnida; order Ixodida; family Ixodidae; genus Amblyomma; species Amblyomma americanum. Next base: position 83,941 of record JARKHS020006668.1, on the reverse strand, counting down.
CACCTGCAGCCCCTGCCCAACAGTCGTACAGTGATAAAGTGCCCAAGGATCGCAGTCGCCTTCAAGCTACACAAAAGCACAGCATACTGGAACCTCTGCGTGAGGACATGGCAGCAGTTGACGACAGAAATTGCAGGCCTTTTAGGCGAGGTCTCGAAGCTACGGCAATGCCGTGAACTGCTTGCTCGCCGTATGCAACCAGTGGAATCCCACTCCACGCCAATCAATGCTGCAGCGCCTTCGACTACGTCCAGCCCTCATGCGTTTTTTTCAGACTCTATCAGGTCTTCTGGAGCGCTGCAGGGTAGCTAAACAACATCCCTCCTGCGATTTATGGTAAGCCAGTTATCTAACCTATAATTAGTTTTATTAAAACGCTATGAATCCTAATCGAAAGTGGCGAGTACGCGTTGTTGTGGTGTGCTCCAATGAATTGCAGAGGGCCCTCCGCAGAGTTTGGAGAGCTGAAAGCTCGACTTCGCATGAACAAGTTTCAGGTGTGGGCCCTGCTACTGCAGGAGACCAATGCCTTCCGATCGATTCCGGGCTTTAATGAATACATGTCTCCTTCAATGAACGACTCTCATATGCACACTGCTGCCCCTCCGGGAAAGGCGGCGGTGTAGGTTGATGCGCGTTTTGCTTAAGTTCAACTCTCTCTATAAAACTCGTGCACCTCATATCAAGACGTAGTCGCCGCGGCTGTGAAGCTTCCCAGGGCAAATGTTGTGGCGTCTCATACTAAGTAAGACCCGCCGGTGGAGCTCCCTCCCGCGTTAATCTGGGGTGGTAATTAACTTTACGACTACAACACCCGGCCTATTTTAGTCGGTGGTGACTAACGCCCCTCATCCGGACACGCACTACCCTACTTCAAGCCCCGTGGTAGGCCTGTGCGGGAAGCATTAGCGGACGCGCTGTTTGTTTCACTCAACCATATAAAATTCTGCAATGCGGACTGTGTGCCATGCTCGCCGCCCAACGTATGCTCCGAACCTTGTGTGGGGGTCAGGACCCGGAACTCCCTCGTGTTACCTGGAGCCAGACTGCGGGAGTAGTGACCACAATCCTATCATCGGTCTCCATCCATAAAGGGCCCGCCGATTACGCCGTAGGTGTTCTGTGGTGAATTGAGACACGTTTCGCCCCACCATCAAAGATCTCTCTCTCCAATTATCTGCACTACTTGTGGACTGCATACAAGCTGCGCTGAATAAGGCTACTACTGTCACCTGGACGGACGTGAATCGCCCGGAGCCGGATGTATTTGTGCTTAACTTGTGTGCTGGTCGCCGACAAGCTGAGATGGCAGCTTCCCGACACCCGACTTCTGCGCAAGCTCGGACAAGGCTGAATTACCTTACTGCCAAGGCTCGCAGATATGAATGTGATCTCTCGAGACGGTAGTGGCATGCGTTGTATGAGCAGTTTTCGACAGTCATCGAATGCTTCTCTCTGGCGAACGTTTCGTGCCGAGGAACATGATTCCCGTCGTCCTGACGCAGCGGCCACAGCATGCTTCGCAGCTAACATTGCTCCGGAGGATTTCACCAGAGAAGCAGCGCGGAAGTTTTTCGCCAAGTATGATGTGTGGCCTCCAAGGGTCATAGGAGCCCCCTTGGCTGCCATTCCAGCATATCTCGATAAGCTCCCATCTACAGCCGACGCCGAGGGAATTGCAAGCTCCTTTTCAATGCCCAAGTTGCTAGCAACAATAGTTGAGGCCCGTCGGAAGACTGCCCCCGGTCCGAACTCCATTCCGTACGAGGTTTACAAGCACTTAAGTTCCGCTGTACTGCCTCAACTCCTCGCCACCATTTAAAAGGTATGGATAGAAGGGGCCGTAACAGAAACCTGGAAATCGGCTATTTTGATCACATACCAAAGCCGGGAAAGCCGCCGACAGACCACAGAAATTTCCGGCCTTACACCAACATTATGCAAGCTTACAGAAAAAATGCTTGCCACATGACTGTCGCGGTGGCTGGCGCGCCGTGTTTTCTACCATCCCGCCGAAATTGGCTTTCGTACGTCCATAGGTACAGAAGATGGACTGGCTGTCTTCGCGTAAGCAGTTGTGGCCTCAACTCACAGCCACAATGTACGTAATGTACTGACCATGGACGTTGAAAAGGCGTACGATAATATCAGTCATGCTGCCATTCTGTAATCGCTTGACATGCTGCATTTCGCCGCTATAGTGCGCAGTTTTGTTAGAACCTTGCTTGAAGGCCGACACTTAGTCATTCGCCTCAGTGGTGAGGCCGTCGGATCATTTGTGCCTCTTCGCAGCGCTCCCTAGGGATCGGTGCTATCGCCAGCATTATTTAATACTGCTTTTATCTCCCTGGCTTGGCGCTTACATGATGTGTCTGAGATTAAGTTCTTATTCTTTGCTGATGACATAACGGTGTGGAGCACTCACAATGAGCTCATAACTCGAGCAGCAGCCCTACAATCAGCCATGAATATTACGCTGACTTCTGCTTCTTCAATCAGTCTTCAGCATTCAGTGAGCAAAACCATGTTCATATCAGTCGCCAGCCTCTTGGGGCGCCGTAAGCACGCTGCAACACCAATTCGTTTCCCTCTATCCGGAACTCCAATTCAAGAAAGTTCGACCGGAAAAATCTTGGGCTTGATAATACAAAAGTCAGGAACAGGTACTGCTTGGCTTTCTCGGGCTAAAATAGGAAGCAGTTCAGGTGTTCGGTCTGATTAGGCGCATTGCTCTTAAAACAGGTGGAGCCCGCTCTCATCTTGCACGACAGTTGGTGTGGCCGGTTGTATAACCGCGCCTCGTTTACCAAGCCAAATTCAAGCATTTAACGAGGGCTCAATGCATCGCCTAGAAGCTGTTAATCGAGAAGCGATGAGTTTCATGACTTGCCTTCATCTAATTACCACGATCGTGGCGCTCCAAGGACATGCGCAGCTGAATACACTGGATGAGCTGGTGCAGCAACGACGCGATGCTCGCCGCCTAAAGTCAAACCTTACACACAAAACGTGTGCAGTCAGGACATATGCTTCATTGCACTTCGTTCTACAGCCTCCCCGCCAGTTTTTCCTCCCTGGCATTTTGTGCAGCAAAGGGACAACAAACCAACTGATCTACGTCGGCCATCATCTACCCGCGCGGCATCGTCGTTCCGCGACCGAGTTACAGAGCAAGACGCCATTCGGCCGCATGGCTTCATTGTTATGTTCGTTGACGCAAGCATACAGGCCTGCGAATCCACAACGGCAGTTCACTGTCCTTGCAAGCATGTCCTTAACAAAACGTCAAGGTTTCGCCTCGAAGAACCTCCTTCCTCCTTCTGTGCGGAGATGCTTGCGGTTCAAAAGGCACTTTGCTCTGTGGCCGCCGTTCCCATGCTACCTACGGCTCGCATTGTCATTCGCACAGATGCCCTTCATGTCACACGCCTACTACGACGCGTCAGTCGCCTCCTAGAAATCTGTCAAGACATCCATCGTCTAGCTTTACGCATCCCGCAGCAATTCCGTATTGAGTGAGTCCTGCGTGTCTTCCTGAGCGCACAAAGCCGCGCAGTTTCTGTGACCCGCCTTTCAACCCCAACCTCGTCTTTGCCTCGAGTCCTCTCTCTGGATGATACCACCCTCGTTTTAACAAGAAAGGGGCACCTCCCGAGAAACACACGTGCTCTATTCCCTCCCCCATGGTCTTACTAGTGCAGACTAGGTTGCGATTCGGAGGATACAAGTCGGTGTTGCCCTAATTACATCTGTGACACGCAAGTGGCCGAATTTCAAAGATTTATATCCCCGCCCCGGGTGTCCAGTCTGCAAGATCAGAGACTGTGAGGCGGATATCCACCACCTGTTGTGGTTTTGCCTTGTGCTGAAGGCGACGAGAATTCGGCACCTGGCGGCTGTGGGTCTCTCACTGGACAATCCGAATTCCTATATCGCCTGGACACAGGGTTCATATCATTGTTCACTACTTGATTTAATTAGATCACCCCACCTTTTTTCATTTATCTAAGCATCTTACTCATCTCTCATTTCATAACCGTTATGCCCTGAGGCAATAAACATCGCTTGAAAAAAAAACTGGCAAGTTCTCGTGCTGTGCTTGCAATGTCATCGTCTTCGTCACGTAGACGCGCTCACGAGAGTTGTTGATAGTGCCAGTCTCTCACGCTGTAGTTTGAAAGTGCGGTGTTCATCATCTACCATCTGTGCGAACAGAAGCGTCATCAGACGAGCATGTAGGAAACCGCACGACATGGCGGATATGCAGCTTGCAGACCCATTGTGCCCACATTTTCGGCAGGAAGCACAGCGCGAGAACGTAAGAACCAGGCATGCACACAAAATTCAACAAGCAATGCATGTCGTGTAATTACGCTCAAATTGACTGTTCAAGAAAATCAAGTACTGAAATTAGGAATCTTCTAGAGGTGTTCTCGAGTACTGCATTTTCTTCTTCTAAGGCATTCGGAGTGTTCCTGATTTGTTTCATATTGACTAAGCATAGTAATTAGTGCGGGAAATGGTTATGACAGAGAAGTGTGCTTCATAGCTTGCATAGGTCGAGCAGCGTTTCACCGTAGCACTGTCGGCAATGTACAACCAGTCTTCGCGACATAGCTGCGTTGCCCGTGTTGTTGTAGAGACAGCTCAGTACCGGGCACATCATATGTCATGAACCTCAATAATCATCGTGCTTAGTTGTTTCTGACTGGCGAAAACACCGGAGAGACTGTAGCGAATAAAGCGCTTATTTGAATACCAGAATGGTCTTGCTGCGTATTACGGACGGGGGAGGGGATTATGAGAAAGGAAGGGTGAACGAAAAATGCATGAGAAACACAAAGTAAAGAAAGAAAACTAAAAAAACATTCAGTGTACACCGTATAGAGTACTAATGAGGAAAGACAAAAACTTAATGTAAAACTACGTTGCCCTAAATACTGTATACTATCTGTTGATACAGAAAAAAAAACATAGTTGACGCTCACTGTAGGCAGCTTACAAGACTCCTGTAGTTGAAGGACACTGAGTGGATTGAACTTGTTTTAATTGTAGTCAGAGTGAAATATCTCGACACATTTGCTCGTTTCTCAACAAGTTCTCAGGCAGGTTCTGTAATCAGAGACTATGTGAAACAAACTCCAAGGCTTTTTATACCATGAAATATGCAATCCGTTCGATTACCACAGTTTAGGCATTCAGCAATATCGTGGATAAATTCTGTCAGTTGTCTTTGATTTGCTTAATGGGGGTTTATTGTTCCAAATCGACTCAGGCTATGAGGGACACCATAGTCAAGGGCTCCGGAATTTTTCCACCCCTTGGGGTTCCTCACGATGCACAAACATCACGCAGTGCACGGGCCTCTTGAATTCCGCCTCCATCGAAATTCGACCGGCACGGCCGGGATCGAACCCTCGTTTTTTAGGCAAGCAGCCGAGAGCCGTGAACACTGAGCGGCCGTGGCGGCTCTTTCTTTATTTATTTTTTTCTTAGACATTTGCCTAAGAGTGGGCTGAGACTAAAGGCTTCTATTAGTTGTGCGTCGCATGAAAAAAAAAGCTGTGAATGCATGTTGACTTCTACAAAAAAGTTATTCTTTTCAAAATGATCAATTTACTGTAAATAATATGTTAAAGAGTTTGCTTTTACTGGTTATTGTGTTTGCTGTATTTCCAGTTTTGTATTTGGGAATTAAATTAGCTCACTTCCAATCAAAGAGTAGTTCACCAGTGTTGAAGGTGGGGATCGGGGTCGCTTCTCGATACAACCTCGGTCACGATGACGGCCGCTCCGTCCCAGACAGGAGTGCCGCTGAGTGAAGGGTTCGTTAGTGAAGAAAGAAGACTTGGTTTACTTTACATATTTACAAGCTTTCAAGTTCAGAAGGGAGCTGCTTCAACTGCATCTGCAGTCCAGTTTATTTACACAGCGTCTTCCCTAGATTCCCCAGGGAGGGGACGCCCTCGCCGAGATGAGTGTGGATAAAACTTTCACTATCACACAAAAACATACACCTCCGCACGCAAGGACACGCCCGCTCTTGCCACGCAGCAACGACCGGGCGAGCGCGGTAAATGCACCCCGCAGACTTCTGGCAAGAGATTCTGTTTTGGTGGCATCCTCGAGACATGCTGGCGGCAATTCCTAATAACTCCTCCGCGGCCAGGAAAATCTCGACTGGCTAGCGCTCTCAGCCACTGGGCATGAAGAGATGGGCTTGCCTCCACGTTGATTTCCTGGCTTGCAGTATCAACTCCAAAAAAAAACGGAAAGCACCAAACCACCAACAAAGGAAAGTATAGATGGGGCGTTCCGAACGACAAAGAAATGCCTCACGCGCAAGCGCCCGGAATTCACTCCACACCCACCAGTCTTCCTTCTAATGCCAAACGAAATCCTGCTCGCGAATATTGATCCCTCAATTTTGCCCGAATTTAGGGTCAAAGCGAGCGTCCGCGTCACATCTGAGGTCGCCAAGGACAGACTGCCACGTTGTACGGTAAGCGATGGTATGTCAAAGACTACAAATTTTGAATAGAAACTTCATGCCTTATTAATCATTGCTCTGATCGCCTTAAACCACCCGAATATCGAAAGTCTGTTTAAAATTTTGGCCCACACTCAGATTAATCTGCAGGTTTTGCTCAAAGAAGCTTGATCGCTCGAGACTGAGAATCAACGGCTCCGGTTGAACTCGCAAAGATGCGACTACGCATCACAAACATTACTCAGTCTCGTACTAGCGAGATGCTTCCCTTCAACTAATTGTGTCAGTGTGACAGCTCGTCACCTTCATCTATACACAAAGCTGCTACAGCAGTTCTCCACAGAATTCTGCGGCCTTACTTAAGTCGGTTAGCCTCCGAATAACACCAACGGCTAATTAACCACGCGCCGCTAAACACAATTACTCAAAGGTACCCAAATGCACGTATTTTCATTGACTCCGCAATTCACTACCTACATTTCCGTTAATGTAACAACAAAACCCTGGTATCGCGACCAAGTTAAACACGTCTGAATCTACTAAAAATACAAACAGAAACCTGTGCCAAAATTATGAGACAAAAACCGTCCGTCGAGAACGGTTCCCTTTACGGAATCAACGTCACCTCTAGGCGACTCTAGCTACAATGTCCCGAATGAGACTAGAGAAGGGTACCTAAACTTTGGCCCCCTCAACCACACTTTTCCTCCGATATCTGTCAAGGATACAAAAATAAACCTGTTCCAAAATTTCAAACACAAAGAAACTTCCTAGCTCTCAGCAATTCCACCTAAGCAAACAGCTCATCGTCTACTCGGGAACTGTCTTCGCTGTATTCTTGCGAGTGCCTTGATCATTTGGTAGCACGGCATTTTTGACCCTCCTTTCTAACTCATAGGAAAAATACCCTCTGTCGAAATTATGAGAAAGTAAGCCTTTTTTGATCACTTCAAAACCTTTAGCCCCAAACGACGTACCCTTCCCTCCCCGATTTCACGCACTAAAATAAGAGCAATAAAAAAGAAATGGCTACTTCGAATGGCTACAGGGGAGTGACGGCTGACTCAACTCCCCCCGTTAGAAAGGATCAGTTATTCAGACGCGCCCGCCGGTGTTGCGCTCTGACTGATTGAACTGCCATCAACTCGTGACAAAAGGCAGCTGAAAACCTCCATTCTTGAAGGCTACTGTCATTTACGCGCCTCTTCGACGCGCCTAGAAGGCCTTGAGAAAGCATGCAAAGTCGGGAACCGACTCCTGGCGACTAACCGCGTCCAGCTCGAGAAGCCACGCTTTGTTCACGTCCCAAGTAAGCTCGGCTACGCTTTCGCAATGCGCGCTTCCCTGAATCCCGTTCGGAAACTGGACCCGTCCTTCTCAAGAACACGCGCGGAACCCGCCTGCATACCTGGAATCTTTTTCTCGAGGCCCGCGCACGCCTCCCCAGAATGTCACGCGACTTAGCGTCTAGTGATCTTTTGGACAGTTTCATTTTTTCTTTATCGCGCTTTTGTCTGGCGTGCAGGGTCTGGGTCTTTTTACAGGCCAACGCTTTTTGGATAACCTCGCTCCTGTCTTGTTTACAATATGCGGTCTTCCCTTTCTGTTACAATGGTCAGGTTTAAAATCATTAGCGCTCATTGCCTGAGCAGTAACCTTAGCCGCTAATTTGGAAGGTTTGATGCGGGAAGCTTTTCTTTTCCCTTCTGCCGCATTTCTATCTGAGCTATCGTTAGCAGTAGTCCGGGCAATTGAATTTAGGGCTTCACGTTTGAACCGTTTTATTTTCGTTCTTGCCCTTTTCCTTTTTTTCCGCCTAGGCTGTTCCGCGTGCGTCTCCCAACAACAAGCTTCTTGTTTTTCATTCGCACCTTGGGTGCCTCTATCCAGGTCTAAACCGGCCTTGTCGCCTTCACAGCGCGGTGTCAGCTCCACACAGCTGACAGACGGACCTTTCACTGCCCCCGAGTCCGGCAGTTCACGTCCCTCAAAGTCGTCCCCCACCGCCTGTTTATCGCACTCAGTGCTTTCCTCAGAAACGCACTGCTCATCTATTGTTCGGCTATCGTCCTCTGCCTCAGCCTGGCTTTCAATACTGCATTATAACCCACTTGCAGCTCCACACATTTCATAAGCCAGCTTTGCTGAGGTAGCCACAACTCTGGCTTCTTCACTGACGCCGCAGTGAGTCCACAAATCGAAATCTCTCCCATTTACGAGGCCAAAATGGTTCCCCGCTGTTTCCCTTTCGATGCCTTTACAGACCCGCCTATTCTCAGCGACAGGTCTGACATGCTCTAGCTCCGGTGCTAGTTTCTGCATAGCCTCTTTGAGAACTCGTTTGCGCTCCTGCACCTCTGCCTCTTGTTTCTGCAGCTCTGCCCCGCGTTTCTGCCGCTCTGCCTCCTCTTTCTTCATTGGAGCTTCCTCAGCTCTTTTACGCTCCTGTTTTTTTGCCCATTTTTGCGTGTTATCCCAGCAATTTCGAAATCATCGTCCAATTCTGTCTCAGAAATTTTGATTGTCTGAATAATATCCGAATCTGTCGCCCTTTCCTCCACATCCACTCTTAACTCATCACACAAAAACCACAAATCTGCCCTCGACAACCTCGTCAGGTCCACGGTCGCTGCCTTTAAATATTGGTTTTGCTCGCTCATGGTGCTTCTGAGCTATTACCCCTGTGCTAGAGACATACATCCGATCAACCAGCACTTCAAATTTTTAACCCAGAATTTGAAGCCGGGAGGATCCAAAACAAAAACCAAGCACCCGCAGATGCAGCACCATGGCACCCGGTCCATCACACTGCTGCCACCAGTTGTTGAAGGCGGGGATCGGGGTCGCTTCTCGACACAACCTCGGTCAAGATGACGCCCGCTCCGTCTCAGACAGAAGTGCCGCTGAGTGAAGGGTTCTTTAGTGGAGAAAGAAGACTTGGTTTATTTTACATATTTACAAGCTTACAAGTTCAGAAGGCAGCTGCTTCAACTGCATCTGCAGTCCAGTTTTATACACTGCGTCTTCCCTAGATTCCACAGGTAGGGGACGCCCACGCCGGGGTGGGTGTGGACAAAACTTTCAATATCAAACACACACAGACACCTCTGCACGCAAGGACACGCCCCTGGCATAAGTTTAGGCGGGCAGGAGACGTCAGGTGTTCCGCCCGCTCTCCGCCGGTCGGTGAATTTCGAAGAAGCCGAGGCGCGAAGCGGGAGCGTCCCGTCGGGAGAAAGTTCCCAGTGGTTCTGCAGTTAGGGTTCGGTTTGGGCGTTCGAAGGGAGCAGACGTGTTTTTTCAATGCTCTCTCTTCGCAATGCCTAAGCCTTCGTCTCGTCGACGGGCTCCAGCATGGAGCCCACGTGCCTCGGACGAGTTCGCCGCGAGCCGAGTGCGTTGAGGCCGCTGCCGAGGTTGATCAGCCTCAACGCTCGGCCATGTGATGCTGCCAACCTGGCCAGGCTGCTGGTGGCACTGGAGAGTGCCACACAGAAAGTGCAGCTTGCCAGCTTGTCCCAGGGCGAGGCGGTTGCATCGGTGCAGGCCCTGCAACTCCCAGAATCAAGCCGAGAGCAACCACGTGGGTCCGCTGCTGCACCACCACTAGCGGCCCGGGCAACGACGGCGGGCATCCCCACTACCATCCAGGGGGCCCCAGAGAGCGACTCAACACGTAGGCTGCCGGGAGACCGGATAAAGGGACGACGGAGTCGGCGCCGCCAAGCCACCGGGATGATACAGCGGAAGCGGCCGAGCTGGCGGCGGGCGGAACACTCTAGCCAACGCAGCAGCAAGCCACGCACAGCACCAGTGGAGGGGAACCGGCCTGCAGCCTGGTGCCGTGGAGGCAGGCTACGTCGCGGGCCCAGCGGCGACGCCAGGCTGCCCTGGCCAGGTCTGCCACCGCGATGCAGGTCCCAGACAACGTCCATGGGACCGTCTTCTTCCGCCCAGCCCAGCGGGACGCGGCCTTCTCGCGCGAACAAGGCTGGGAGCTGGCGGAGGAGCTTGGGCCGCGGCCTGGAGTCCTGGCCGTCCGCGTCAACACTCGGCGCGGTGTTGTGACGGTGGACGTGGAGACTGCAGCCACCATGAGCGAGCTGCTCGCCACCTCGGTGATCCGCGGAGTGGCTGTGAGCTCCGGGAGCCAGCCCCTCGGAACCACTGCGCTGGCCTGGTGTTCAGAGTAGACGGGCGCCGGACGGTTGCTGAGCTGCTCGCCGCCACGGAGTCAGCAGTGCCGATAGTGTCGGAGTCGCTGTCTGACAGCACGCTGACTGTCAGATTTGCGGCGCCGGCGCCCCGGCACATTTTTTCATTTACAGGCGGCGGCTGGCTGTGCGGGCCTGCAGACCTCGTCCACTGCAGTGCGGAAGGTGCGGCGGACTGGGCCACACCACCGGGGCCTGCCGGGCTCCAGACCGCTGTACCCGCTGCGGGATCCCCCACGAGCAGGGCACTTGTCCGCGCCGTAAGCCGCGCTGCATTAACTGCGGCGGGCAACACGCGGCCACGGACCCCGCGTGCCCTCACTGGCAGCGCGAGAGAGATGTGGCTACCGTGCTCGCCACGTCGCAGGTGCCTCTGTCTCGGCGCGCTATCCGGGCAACGGTCACCGCGGAAACGGCGCCCCAGGCCCCCTCGCAGCACCGCACTACACCGCCTGGCGCTCTTTCGTACGCGCAGGTGGTGACCGGTGGACGGAGCCAGCACAGCCAGCAGCATCCACAGCGGGACCGACAGAGACCCGGCCGGCGCACCTCCAGCCAGGCACCACCCGTACCTGCTGCCAAAATCCCAGGCAAGCATCTTGACGCTCGGAACCGGGAGATTGAGATGCTGAAGCTCGCCCTGCGGGCGCTCAGCTCCCTGCTTCCGGTGGGCTCAGAAGGACGCCGGGCCTGCTCAGAAGTTGCACGCTCTCCTCGACTGGATGCCTCCCAACATGGCTAGTCGCCGGGCTCCATCACGGATCCCCACAATCCTGCAGTGGAACGTTCTATCTCTTGCAGCGCGGTACTCCGACCTTTGCGTGCGCATCACTCAAAGCACGCCGTAGGTTATCGCGCTGCAGGTGACATATGAGCGGGTTCATGATGGGCAGCCCCAACGGCGGCTACCCGGCTATGTTGGTCATCATTCGGCCATCACATGTGAGGAGAAGTCCTGTGCTGCAGTGCCCTGTGTGGACCGCTCCTCTCGGCCCGGGAAATCGCGGTGTGCAGTGTATGTGCGGCGGGATGTACAACATACTCTCGTCTGCTCGGCGGCGGCGACAACCGATGCCCAGGAGTGTGTGGTGGTGACAGTTTGCGTCGGTGGTGTTGACACGTCGGTGGCCTGTGTTTACGTGCGCCCAGCTGTCGCGTGGAACGCGCTGTGGTTTCGTGCAGTGAGTTCGTGTTGTGCCCCGCGCCAAAAAATCTGCGGTGACTTCAACGCTCACCACAGTGCGTGGGGCAGTGCGCACCACTCCGGGCGAGGAGACGACCTGCACGACACAGCAATGCAGTTGGGACTCACCCCAATGAACACCGGCGAGCCCACCTTCCGACGACGCGGAACACCCGGCTCATCGATGTTGCCTTTGCATCCAGAGGCATCGAGGCGATATGGCACCGATCACCGTCTCTCTGGGGCTCGGACCACTACTCCATCCTGATTGAACCCACTGCGACAAAGGCGCGCGTCACACGGACATACTCCATTGTCAACTGGAGTGCGTTCAGGCAGGCTGTAGACGAGGCGGCCGCCTCAGGCGCCCCATTTTTCACAAATATGGTACGGAGCGCCCTCGCATCCACCGGAAGAACAGACGTGAGGGCGGGGCAGCCCACATCTGACAACAAACTGCTCGAGCTGCGAGAAAAAAGGAATCACACAGAGCGAAGAGCGCGACGGACATGCAGGGGCGCCGACTGGACCGTCTACAACCGCCCGGACGCGGCAGCGCGCCGCCACGCCAACAAAGTATACCGCCGGCAATGGGCTTCATTATGCCAAAGGATGGAGCAAGACGCCAGCTCGCGGAGGCTGTTTGACACCTTGCGGCGCATCACGTAACCACAGGCAAACCCGCAGCCGCTTGCTGCACTGGCAGTATCCAGCGGGCTCAGCGACGAAGAGCTCGCTGAGCGGTTTGCCGACCGGTTCGTGCCGCCCAGCCCCGCAGGTGCAGATAGCATGGCTGCCCCCGAGAGCCCCAGAAGCGGTGCCACTCCCTCTCTCGTGACCTCGGAAGGTCTCTGCGAAGCGCCTTACACAGCGGCGGAACTGAACAACACGCTGCAGCGCTGCCGCCGCCGATCGGCGCCCGGACCGGACGGGGTGCCCTACCAGATGGTGCGAATCCTGGACGCGGAGCAACGACAGATCCTCCTGCAGCAGATCAACCTGGTGTGGGAACGCGGGGAGCTACCGGAGGACTGGCGTACCGCGGTCGTCTCTCCTGTCCGAAAGCCAGGGCGCCCACCTACGGAGCTGAGCGGATATCGACCAGTGGCATTAACATCGGCGGCGGGTAAGCTCATGGAGCATATGGCGTTGCAGCGTTTGAAAGAGGGAGCCGCGGATGCCGATTTGTTTGACGAGCGGCAGACGGGTTTCCGGGGGATGCGGTGCACGGCAGATTTGATTTCGTACGTTGTCACGGCGCTGGAGCACGCCAGGGCGGCAAGACAGGTCACGATTCTGCTGTTGCTAGACGTCTCGAGCGCTTTTGACAACGTCCACCGCGCACCAATTCTCGCGGTGCTCGAGGGAGCCGGTGTGAGCGGGCGCCTGTTGCAATATGTTCGCAGCTTCCTGAGCGGGCGCACCATGCGCGTACGTGTAGGGGGCAAGTTCTCCGAGCCTCGTCCGGCGGAACTGGCCGTGCCCTGTCCAATCCCTGGGCTCTGTCCTATCCCCGTTTTTGTTTAACGTGGCCATGTCGGTGGTGCTGGCCCGCCTCCCTAAGAGCGACGGACACCATGTGTACATGTCCATATATGCGGACGACATTGCTCAGTGGTGCCGGGGGCCACCGGGCGAGGCGCTACGCGTGCGGGAGTGCCTTCAGGGAGCGCTGACAGCAATTGAAGCCTGATTGCACGGCATAGGTCTGCCGCTGAGCGCGGACAAATCGGTAGCCATGGCTTCCGTTTCGCGCTCGCGCGCGCGCCTTGCGCCACTGTCACTGGACGGGACTCCGATTGTTTGGCGTAAATCGGTGCGCTACCTTGGCCTGGACATCGACTGGCGCCTTTCCTTCCGCCCCGCGGCGACCAAGGCCTGTTTGCAGATGAAGAGGATCACCGCCGCTGTGCACAAGCTCATCGCTCGAGGCCAGGGCATCTCTCTGCAAGCCGCGCTGCGACTGTACAACGCCGCAGCATTGAGGGCGGCACTCTACGCGTTGCCGCTCGTCTCGGTGCGCAAGCCGTGCTGGAGGAAACTGGAGCTCCAGCACCGCCAGTCACTGCGCGTGTGCCTCGGCCTGCCAAAGAACTCCCAGTGCGCCGCAACACTGGCCGAGGTAGGAGCGTGGCCCCTCCAGCTCCAAGCAGCGAGCAGGGCACTGCATCACATCGACCGTCTCCATCGCGCACCGGGCGGTGGCTCGCTTCTGCAACGAATGCGCACGCACCCACGCTGACGAATGGGTGCGGCGCTGCAGGAATACGAGCGCCTCACAGAAGCCGCCCCCCCCCCCCCCACAGCCCCTGCCCGCCCTGGCCTGCTGCCTCGCATATACAGCGAGAAATCATCGGCATCGCAGGAAAGCGGAACACACCCCTGTGCGCTGTGCAGCAGCTGACTAGATCCGTCCTACACGAGGAGCTTCAGGACCATCTCCTCGTGTACACCGACGGCTCAGTGGTCCGCGAACGCCGCTCCCTCACAGCGGCGGCTGTGAGGGAGCGGCCTTCCTGGGCTCTCAACCACGGCGGAGCTGATGGGGATCCAGCTGGGATTGGACCTGCTGCTCTCCATCGTCCCTCTGCCACTCAGGAGTGCTCTGCTGTGCGAATCCCGCGCCGCCCTCACCCGCCTGCAGTGCAACGCCTGTGGTACCCCACTACTGCGCGACATCCAGCAACGACCGGGCGAGCGCCGTAAATGCACCCCGGAGACTCCTGGCGAGAGATTCTGTCTTGGTGGCAATCCTCGAGACATGCTCGCACCAATCCTAATACCAGCTGGCTGCAATTCCTAATACCAGGGACTTTGTGAACAACTATTTCAAGTAAGGCAAAACCGAAGGTGCACAGTTCTTGAAGAGGTGGTTGGAAATTTGATCTAGACAAAGGGCAGAGACTACCTTGATGTTCTGTAAAAGTGAAGGAACACCATGCTCCCTAACGGTTATTTCATTCATTCACGCTAAACTGAAGATTCTGGTACCTCTATTATCGTATCGGTAGGTTGTGGGAACACTGACTGAAAATATGCATTAACATGCTCTGCATTTATTTGAGGCTTTTAGCATAACATCCGAGATAACACGTTTGGTGCAATTTTTGCTTTTGATATACTTCCACACCTCTTTTGGGTTTCTTTTGACTTTTTCGCAAAGGCTCTGCATATACAGGCTTTGTGCCCTCGTCTCTTTACTAAGAATCGTATTTTGTTCTTTCAACTTTGTATGAAGTACAGGGCTTGCCGAATGACAGTACCTTCGGAACAGACGGGGTTTTTTGTTCATAGGACCACAAAGTTACTCATTCATCCACCGCTTATCGTTTCGTCATTTTGAAGCAACGGCGTGGCTGGGGATGAAAGCCTGAAGCAGAGACAGTATTTTGCTTTGAAAAGATTCTATGTGGTGTTCATACCAAGGGACGTGCAGAGCGTTTGGAATTTCAGAAAAAAAACACCTAGTGCATGTGAGATAGAGAAGTAGTCACCGTGTTCGCCAGAGAAAACTATAGGCGGCTGAAAATGCAGCGGCGAGCTGCAGCACAAGACAGTTGTGCTGTTACCACTTCATGACACATACGCTAGAATTTGGAATAACTGAAGACACAAAATCAAGACCATTTGAGAAAAGTACGTCTAATACATTTGCACTGCTGAAGAAAATTCTTGTTGGAGCGTGTAGAAGCTGTAACAGCGGATGAGCGTAAATGAATTCGCGAAAGGCAGTGTTACAGGAGAGATGTGCTAAATGTCGGCTGCAAGTAAATCCGCCGTGCATTTGGAAGTTTAGAATACCCTCCGGGAAGGATATAGGTGGCATCGAAGCTAAGCTTAGTAGGATAATATTCATTTCAAAGAAAGGGCCAGCATTGACTAGTGTCTATGAAGTATCAGTATTGCCTATAAAGTGCCCTAACAGCCACAGACGAACGTTCTGCAGTGAAACTTTACACAGAAATGTTCCGCATGCGTGGTTGCTCGCACTAATTCAAGTGCTTTTGAGGCTGTCATCAACCAATACAAACGCGCCCTTGCCATGCGTATTGCAGTCTTTACGATACACACTGTACTAAGGGGAAAATAATTCATAATCGCTTATAGATCTAGAAAGGATTCTCCGTTTATCACAACGTGTGATGAAATGTCGTATCACATCGTGTGATGCAATGTCAACCCACCCGCGTTGCGCCATTCTGGCAAGCGTTCCGCGGGCGGAGGTTTTCCACATCTATGTCTCTCCGCAAGTGGTTGCCGTCGGGTGCACGCACCGCTCGGCGTCATTCGTTCTAGTCAGTGTTTATGCGGCGCCCCACTCTCCAATGGCTCCCGTCCTTGGAGAGATCTCTGCGGTGCTCGCGCTCGCGACCGATATACCGGCCGCGGTGGCCGCAGATTTTAATGCCCAGCACGAGGTCTGGGAGCCGGAACTGTGCGATGCGCGGAGGGGAGCTCCTGCTCTTTGCTTCCGAGGCTGACCTCCTCGTTCTAAACGATCCCGCGTCTCCGTCCACTTATACCAGCGATACACCGACAGCGGATCGACGTCACGTTTGCGAGCCCAGTCTTGGCGCTTGCATGGTTCCGCTGGCCGAGGCTGACATGGAAACCTTGTCAGAACATCAACACATTGAAGTCATTTTTGAGGTGCGGACGCACCTCGTGAAAGGATATTAACCTTACGCGGAGTGCTGCGCTGGGCCGCTCGCGTTTCTTTTCGGCGGCGGTTGCGGGGACCTAGGGTCGGGCAGTGCCCTCGACATAGTTGTAAACAAGTTCCATGCGAATTTTGAGCGGGTGCGCCATCGCTACTCTTCTGCTCGTAGGGTCGCTCCTTCGGGCCGCCAGGGGGCGTCGTGGTGGACGGAGGAGTTGGCCCTGGAGCGAAAGCGCGTGCATGCGCAAAGAAGGCAATATCAGCGTGCGCACGACGCATCGATGCGCGCTTTCTTCAGATCCGCCTACAACGGGGTATTGGCCCAGTTTAGAAACCGTGTCGCGGCCGCGCGGGAGACAGCCGGCCGCGAGCTTGCCCGTGAGGACACGCTTCAGAACCTACTCGGTAGACCTTTTAGGAGGGCATTCAGACGTCTGCGAAGACCCCCGCTGCTCCCTCCGGTTTTGAAGCCGCACGGAGCATTCACGGACTCTGTATTGGTAACGCCCTAGGCTCTGCTCGATGCGCGGGTCTTGAGCGACGCAACCAACTTTGACACGCTAACGCACGTGGCATTGCGCGCTGCGGCGGCCCGTCCTTATTTGGGGGTCCAGAGGACGTTCTCTTCACGTTTTGCGACGTAGAGCTGGCTGTCTCCCGCGTCAAAATGGGAACGGCCTTGGGCGTTGACGGGATTAGTCCGCGCGTACTGCGCGCTATGGGTCACTCAGCCAGATTTCTTTCTGTACATATTCAACACCGCGCTGCGCCTCGGCCACTTTCCCCGAATCTGGCGACAAGGAAGAATCATATTCCTCCTGAAACCGGTCGGCTGCCCGAGGCCCCTGCGTCGTGCCGGCCTATTGTGATCAACTCTGCCGTAGGAAAGGTGTTGGAGCGGCTCCTATACAATCGCCTTTACCATTTCTTGACCCGACGGGAGGTGCACCACGAGGCTCAATTTGGCTTCACGAGAGGGCGAGGGGCTGTCAGGCTCTCTAAGGATCATATCAAAATTGCGGCAGCTATGGGATGCTGGCTTGTCCGTACTATTAGTTTACATATACTCCTAGGGGCATTTGACAGCGCGTGGCACCCCCTGGTCCTGAGTTTCCTAGATGACTGGGGATGCCAGAGGAACCTCTGCGCGTTGCTCAGGTCATTCCTATCTAACCGAGAGCTGGTTTACCGCTCCTTTGCGAGAGACGCGGTTGCACTCCCACCCTGGACAGTCCGCAAGGATCCCTGCTGGCTCCCCTGCTGTGGAATGTGGTAGTGCGTGGCCTTTTGGCGGTGGGCATGCCGGAGGGTGTCTCGTTCCAGGCGTCTGCGGACGACGTCGTCAACCTTGTGCTTGGAGCCAGTAGGAAGGAGCTCCGATTGGCGGACGATGCGCTCGGCGGAGTCGCTGCGTGGACGAGAGTTGCGAGGATTTCCATCTCCCGCGACAAAACGGTGTGTTGCTCATTTTTCTCCCCAGGAGGGGAGTGGCCCGCACGATGCCCGCAGTTCACCTTGGCGGTGCCCGCCTGTCTTTCAGGCCTGCCGTCAAGGTGCTGGGCATTGTCTTCCACCGCACCTTCTCGCTTACTCCCAACGCGGAGAAGAGGCTCGCGGAGCGTGCCGAGACGCTATCCGCCCACCTCGCGACTTTCTTGCGCATTAGCTACGCACCGGCGCCTGCTCGTCTGAGGGCGCTTTACCGCCTGGTCGGGCTCCCGACACTCGCCTATACGCATCGCACGTCTGGTGCACCGTATGTCCCCCCCTCAGGCCACTGCGCTCACCTCGTGTCTGTGCAGAGGTCCCCGCTCTTGGTTTTGGCGAAGGCCTATTCCATGACGAGTACGTGGGCGTTGCAAATTCTTGTGCCGCCCCACCCCTGGTGATTGACCTTGACAGGCTAAACGACGGAGTTTTACCTCTTTTCCCGTCGGCGAGATGTCGCTTTCGGCACGAGATCCTTCCACGCATTTGAGGTAGAAGAGCTCTTCGACTATTCCGCTCGGCACCTTTCGGAGCTTGTTCCTTTTGCGCACTGCCGGTTGGACGTGGAGGCGGCGGCGGCTGGGGCGTTGCTGCCGGAGCACCAAGTTTATACCGAGGATGCATACAGCTCCGTCGCTGCAGGCGCTGCTTTTGTGGCGTTTGGCTTGCGCGGCGACATCCGGGCGGTCGGTCGCTTCCTGGTGTACGGCGCGACCAGTCCTTACGCTGCGGAGCTGGTCGCCTTTACGGAGGCGGTACGCGTTGAGCGGTCGCTGCCGGGGACCGCGCCGGTCCATTTTTATGTGGACTATTAGTCCCTGCTTTCGGCGCTGCACACGTCACCATCTAATAAACGCGTTTGTACTGCTCATATATGGCGGTTAAGAACTAAATACATATATATTTGTTATCTCAAAATTTTCTCTTAAAGGCAGTTCTCCGGAATAATTTCTGATCACATAGTAGGCTGCTACAGGCACCGTTAACTCCTATCGTTTAGTGTTGTGCTTCTAGTGGCTCTTAGCAAAAAAAAATTTCATACCTTCTATATACTGCTGGTAGGAAAACTTCGTTGTTTGGAAAATTCATGGAGCAAAAATGTACCTGAGATATCATAGAAGCTAATAATTTTTTTTCTGATTTCTAAAATACAGGTCACATTGAAAAGAATCTATAGACAGAGACAAAAGAAAAATTGCTGCCGGAACGAAACAGCAGCGCGCGTAAGTCATCATACGCAAGAATGAACGTTTACCTCTCAAAAGCGCTGCCAGTCGGTTATGTTTTTAAACTTCCTTGACTGGGAATACTTTAACCAAAGTTTTATTTCGAAAGAAAACACAAAACATTTTCAAGGGGAGCCCATAATGGTTAACAAGGCCAATAACCATTCTTGAGTACAGTACGCAAGCAACAAGGTGTTCATTGCCTTCGTATTTCTCACTTGTACATACCATTTTCAAAAGTGGGAGCCAAGGAGCCTTATACCCCTGTCGGACGGCCAGGTTCGATTGCCATCGAGCCGAGGGCCTTCGAAATTCTCAGTCGCCATCGAACCTGAAGGGGTTGTGTCGCTGCTGCACGCAAAATCTCAATAGCTATTGAAATCGTTCTCGTCCTTTACGCCAAGTTTGTGTGGCGCCACAATCGCTAGTTTTGATTTTGCAAAGATAACAAAAATATTTGATAAATGTATACTAATTGCTTAAATACACGCATACGCGCTTGTCAGTTAACACCCTTTTAATTGCACGTACGCGACGGACAGATGCAGACATTGTTGTAGCCACTCTAATACAGGACAAGCCAAAACCAAGCCAGTCCAACTACGTCGGAGCGCTCCTTTGTCAGGCTTTACACCTCGAAAGTCGCCTTAATATCTGAAAAGCAAAAGCTATTTGTCTCTTTAAACTTTATGCGAGAATAAGAATGAGCAAATGGAAGTCGAATACAACAGTTTAGAACACGATATTGCTTTGATGGATTATTGACAAAGCTGTTACCGCTATGAAGCGGGCGGGCAGGGCACTGCCATGTTGTCATTTCTAAGTACGCAATCAACGCAAAGACCGCAAGCCAAAATTAATGCGCTTAAAACCAGTCTGATGCAACTTTAAAATTATTGTACAAACTGCTTGCATTAAAGTTTAGGCGAATAATGTTTGTTCATGCTTTTGTGCCGTGAATATATGGTGTAAGAAAGTGCGCTTGGCTCCGCTCGAAGCAACGCTAGCAAACTTGGGCCGCGTTCGAAGGCCCTCGAAATCTCTATGGAGTTCCGCGCTGCTTCGTTGACTCTATGGACTATTGACTCGATTGTCATTGAAACTGCCCGTGTAGGAGCGCTCAATCGCCGTTGAGACGATTGGTTATCGGTTCGAGGGCCTTCGAAATGCCCGTGTGACCGGGGTATTAGACGGGAGACATAACTTGAAGTGAATAACGACTCCCTGATTTTCAGGGTTTTAATTTTAATGGGCTGCTTTCCACGCGCCCTGAGTTCGTGAAGCAATCAGCCCAACTTAGCCTGCAACTTCAGTACATCGTGGTAATCTTTACAGAGAATTTTATGAAGTTGGAAAATCCGAACAAATCACCAGATAAACGATTAAATGTATACTGAAGGCAGCAGCAAATAGAATGAAAAGAGCAAACGACTGGTTAACCACCACTAACAAACACACATCTGGCGACACGACTGAGAAAAGTTCAGGGTCCCGCTAACAACATATGACTGTTGATGCAGCACGTTAAGTTTGTAGCCATGAAATGTTCATATTATTCTACATTTGAGAATTAAACTTTATATGCGACACGTATAATATAGATTTTACCGTTACAATCTTTCTTCAAAGTACCGTCCGACACACCGAACAGCTCTTACCCTGCAGTGTTCATGTGCAAAGCATAATAATAATAATAATTGGTTTTGGAGAAAGGAAATGGCGCAGTATCTGTCTCATATATCGTTGGACACCTGAACCGCGCCTTAGGGGAAGGGATAAAGGAGGGAGTGAAAGAAGAAAGGAAGAAAGAGGTGCCGTAGTGGAGGGCTCCGGAATAATTACGACCACCTGGGGATCTTTAACGTGCACTGACATCGCACAGCACACGGGCGCCTTAGCGTTTTGCCTCCATAAAAACGCGGGTTCGAACCCGACCGCGGCGGCTGTAAAACAAAATGAAGTCGAGGTATAGGCAGCTGAACAAAATCTAGCTAAAATCCTGTTAGCAGCGGGCGGATGACTTTCGATCATTGTTAATCATTAAACGGTCAAGGGTTCTTCCGTGAACTCCTCTTGTGAAGGAAGTGAATTAGGGACACATAAAAAGGGGCAGAGATAAAAAAATTGGGTGGTGCTTATGGTTGCACTCGATGCATAGAGCCTAAACCCGCAAAGCTTGTGTGTGCTCAATTACAGTTCTTTAATAGTTCTCTGGAAATATTGCACATGCTGGCTGTACACTGCATTTTCGCAGCAATGGGCTTCAACAGCCAGATGTCGTGCAGTGTTTTTTTATCCTGCTTACTCCGTCGGTCAAGATATTTGTAAAGGGGGAGGGAGCCAAGGAGATCACTCTCATGAAAATGAATGAAGGCGCGGAGTTCACCACGTGCATCTCGAAGCTCGCGAGGACATTGATGAGGAGGGGTTTTGGAACCGCAGCGCACAGAAACCTGTGGACTCCCCCCACTGTCTCCTCAACCGCTTTAGCGCACCCCGCGACTGTAGCGCCGTGAACGACCGCCAGCAAGGCAGTGCATGCCCACGTCTGTAAAGCTCATCCTGTGCAGCACCATTGTCCAACACCTGGCAATTGTTCTTGCTACCCATATTATCAGATTTTAGGCCGGAAGTTTATTTTTTGCGGTTCACTTTTCTTGTGGCTACTCCCACTCACGGAAACCTCGCTTTGTGCTGCGAGGTTATGGTGAATTTGAGGGGGTGGTTGACATCACGGATTCAAAGCCTTAAGGCGCGCTCACACTGGAGGGAAAACGCGCAACGCAGAACGTTTTCCGCGCGCCGCTTCCCGCACAAGCCGGTTTTCCTCTCGCAGACAGCCTGCTGTGCCGTCCCGCAGAGCGATGAGTCAGGTAGCAATTTTTCACGAGCGGCTGTCGAGAACAGCCAATGGGCGCCGACCGTCCCGTGACGTCGGTCCCAGTTCATTGACCCCGCCGGCGGAGGTAGAGACTGCGCACGTGCCGGGCACTCGACGGTTACTTTGGCAGCATGAAGATGCGAGTTGAGGATTCCGTGACGTCGGTCGCAGTTCAGTGACCCCGTCGGCAGAGGTGGAGGCTGGGCGCGTCCTGCCGGGCACTCAGCTGTGCTTTTGCCAGCATGAACATGCGACTTGAGGGTTTTGAGCGGTTCCTGGAATGTATTCGGCCCTAGCCCTTTGGTCTATGATAAGACGCATTGTGATTATAAGGACACGGATGTCAAGAACAACCGTTGGCAATTAATTGGACTGGAGTTCGGCCTCACTGGTAAGTTTATTTCGTTGTGTACTGTCTAGTATTCGGTGTCGATCCAGGTGTCTGTCAGCATGAAGAAAATAATTTTTTGCAGCTTCCGAGGCATCAGCAAATTTTTGGAATGCCAGGGACTGATGGCTTAAGATTGTCAGCGGCACTGACGCCGCATCTCGGAGTGGGGCGCCCGGCAACGGTGGCAACACCGCGAAAAAGTGGGCGCTCTTCCCCCAGATCGACGGCATGCTGCGAAGCACGCCGCACTACGCGAGTAGGTTAGTATATTCACACCTTTTCAGGCATGTTTTACCCTTTCAATGGGAATCTTTTTCTGACTTGGTGCACAGCCACAGTTCTCCAAGAGTGCCTCTGCTGCCCTTTTCGCAGAGGGAAGCAGAACTCCACTTTCGCAACACGTGCTTAGCCCCAATATCATTGAAAAAGTAGCTATAACTGGGCGCGATTGGGCACCGCTTCCGGGTTCCTTTGTGCTTGCGGCACTTTGCTTCGATACGCGTCCGCGTATGGCGGTATATATGCATATACCATGGTTCTGACAATAAATTGAGGTGCGATATTGAAAGATTGTTTGATATCTGAAAGCGAATATTGCAAATACCATGTCCTGAGTTCGCGCAATCTGAAAGTTTACGTGTGGGATAGTTAGAATCCTTAAGCATGTTGCCTCACTGACAGTGCTGTAAACACTTATGATTACATTTTTGCAGCTCAGGGTCATGACAAACGTACCAAAGAAAACTGGGTATGTATGGTTATGAACTGCAGCTGTGATTTCCATGCATGCTTTAGCACCAAAATGTTCTAGCCTGGCGTCTGTTATGCAGACAATCACCAGGGCTGCATGAGTCAGCCAAGTGGCAGAGGGTTTGCTACCCCAGAAAGGTAGGCATTATTGTCTGTATGCTTGGCTGGCAAATGTATGCAATTATGTCAAGCTTCTGATTGTATTTTGAGCTGCGTTGAAGCAAGGTGAAAGGCCATTTCATTGTTTCATGCAGCACTTACACAAGCCAGAGCTCTCCAGGCATGGAGCTTCTCGAAATGTAAGTACACGCTCAATAAGCAGGTGTGTACTGTGTTAAACACTATAGATTTGGAAATTTTTGTAGCTTAGAAAGATAAACAATGTATTTGTGCTTCTTAGTATGTTTTTAAGCAGTGTTGGTACAAGGAGAGTACAAAGAATGTCATGTTTCAATATATATATTTGATACAGTGCTGATATAAACAGCCAGAGCAACGCAGAAACACAACTGCTCGGATTGTAAGTAGACACACCTATGCGTAAGTCTATATCATGCTGCAACTTCAGTGAACTCACATTTTATACAATGCAGGTAGGACGACACAGTTGTCAATCCAGATGATGATGACAGCAGATATGCACCTACCATCCTTTTAACTGATATTTCCGTGATCCATATAAGAAAGTTCGGTAGTGCACTGTTTATCACGCAGCCCAGCACCTGCTCAAGCTAGGTGTCCAGGGCCTGGTAGGCCTTCTCCAGCTCAAGACTGGGGGCCACCACCTCCTAGCCCTGCACTCGCTGAGACGGAGGTACTTGGGCAATACACTGTGCCAGCCAGGTAGACATTCAAGCAAACTTTGTCATGTATTCATTTCTTGACTTGTTTTGTGCTTTTTCTTCTCAAGGCTGTCCAAAGGTACACTTTCAGGAGGGCCACCTCCACGGAATGTACTTGCAAGTTCTATGCTTCCTAACATAGGAGAGGTAAAACAATGCAGTGTGAAACAATGCAGTTTTCATCATTTTGCAGAAGCAGGAAGAAGACGGAGGACAATTTTGAAGATTGCGTCAAGGCCACCCTTGCTAAATGTGTGGGCAGTCTTGCAATCATTACAAGAAAACAAAGGAATGAAATACAATGCGACGACGAAAGTGACGCCACGGGCCGCTTAGTCACCGCGAAGCTCCGTGCTCTACTACCAATGCAGCGATCGGAAGCTATATTTAGGATATCCGAAATTTTGTACGGAGCTGAGCAAGAAACTCTACAGTAAAGTAATTTGCCTTTATTTTGAGGGGAAAAAAGCTTACAGTTGTTTGAACTCAGGAGTATGATGCCTGTATTCATTTTAAAGAACATCTTTTAGAGCAGATGTAGCAGGATAATGCTACATCTGCTCTAAAAGAGGATAATGCTACATCTGCTGTTTTACCTTCCATCCTGCACGGTTGACGATCGTATCTTGTCATAGAACTTTGCAATCCGTGACAAAATATTGTAGCAGTTTGTCGCGCACATTCATAGCAGACCTGCAATAGAGCATCGGAGCAGCTAAACATATACTGCATAAAAATGTTGGTTGATGCAGGCTTTCTATATTTACCTTGCAGAGTGGCATCCTTGTCTGCTTATGCCTCTCAATGCTGGAAGGTCATTGCCGTCTGTCCTCCATAAGCCAGGAGTTTCGTTTCCTTGCCAGCCCTCACTGTCGGCATAGCCAGGCGGGCTGTTGGCAGATCTTGCCAATGCGCTCTCCGAAATTATAAAGTTATGTAGCACAACACATGCCTTGCAAATATTTTCAGTTGTTTCCTCTGATGCTCTAAAGGCCTCCTTAATATTCGCCATCTTGCAGCCATTAAGCCAAACGAATTTTAAATGACCTGGCGAGCCCGGCTTAAACGGTAGTTGAAAGTTGCTCTCTGCTGGTACTCCTCACCTCCAGATTGGCTTAATCTGTGCTTTTGCAGGTCTAGAAAGGATAACATGAGGGATATTATTTGAAAGAATCTTTGCCATTCGAAATCATTTTAAATTTTAACAATAGGGTAAAGGAACAATGAAAAATAAAGTGAATAATGGCTGTATTTGACAAAAGAATTTTTGTTACGATGGCGCATTACAAAATGCATTGTGTCACCCAGAATGGCTTGTATCGTACACTTGATTTCAGAATAAAGTGAGCATGTTTACAATAAGTACTACTGCTTTTGAATAAAAATATGTTGCCGCTTGCTATAACAAAAAATAGAGGTTTTAATGTGGATTTCAGGATCATAAGCAGAACGGTCTCTTTATTTGTGCATAATGCTGTTTGCCCCTATTTGACTATGGTACTTACCGAAATATTTGCTCTAGAATGGAAAACAAATAACAGAAATACTTTCTGTGCAACAACAGCAACTTCAATGAGCATCATGCAATTACTCGCTGTAAAATGCATAATTATATAAACAGACTCACCACGGCGGGCATAGGGACGCATGAGTAATATTTTCAAAGGGAAGGCTTCATCGCCTACAGTCACATCGAGAATGACACCTGCCGACCAGACAGTGGTGGGGGATAAAACACCACACAAGTCCTCGCTGAGGGTTTTGAGCAAATCTGACCGCAAAAATATAGCAGAATCCCCTTCACAATCATAGTGGCAAAGATCGACATATGTGAATCTGAAACAAAGAGGCATAAGAGAAGGAAATCATTGAGCTAATAATGAGTGCTATAATAGCTCGATAAGAAAGGCCATGTTAAACATATGGAAAACAAATGACGTCACTATATGACAATATTTAACCCAGGTATTCATAAAAATAATAAGTGCATGTTATCAGTATGTTATGCAGTTAATAAGCACTTTTAGCACTTTATACATTTACACAATTGACCTTATTCCTTACCTTACAATCTCACAAGAATAATGACAAGTGCCCATTGCTACATGTGAATCACAGCTATATGTTCTGACCATCTTAGACCTCAGAAGCCTGCATCATTAATTATGCTGCCAATAAGTATGAGCAGCTATGTATGAAGACCGAAAAAAATGCAAAGTGGAAAACCGCCGACTTCCGGCTGCAGTCAAGAAATGTTTCTTTGACAACCACTAAAACAATGCAAAAAAACGAAAAGGAACACGGATTTTTTTCGACAGTCATGGCGCCTATCTAAAGCATATTTCCATTTACAGTAATTTCATGACTAACCAAACCGGCATCAGTGCAGCACTGAGAAAAAAAACAGAAGCAATATAGAACAACAATTTTTTTTGAAAACCAATATCATTTTCTGGCATGCTGTTCACGCATGCCATGTTTAATGCAAGGAATAATGAAGCTGCATTAACTTCAACTGTGACCAATTTCGTCCTTTTATCTCTTCTGCTTTTCCCACACCCTTCAAAATAAACACATTGCAAACACTCCCTGGACATCCAATGAGAATCTTGGTCTTGGCTAGTTGGATCATTGTTTTTGGGACAGACAGAACGGGCGCTGCGCTCAAGCTGTCTTCCGTCTTCCTCTCGTTTTTGCTCCATGGCACTGCTTCAAAAACTTTCTCTGCCGATGATCATGTTCTGTTGCTGCATTTCTTACAGCATTCAGTCTGCTTTGCCATTAATGTTTAGCATTGGTGCAACCAAAAGAGCAAAGCACTGAGGTGTACATGGCTAGAATTAAGTTGCATCCAGGTGCAGATAATAACTTTACCTGTAATGTGCATCACAGCAGGCCAAAAGAACGACACTGAAAGTTTTTAGTAGTTAAGATTTCTTGACACAGAGTTATTTGGGCAATCAATGTTTACATGTTTGCTGTTAAGGCTCCCAATGCAATTTGGAAAGTTCTAATACTGTTCCATGTCGACAGCAATCTGAAAAAGACACAAATTTCGAAGCCGTTTACTGGCTTAGGAAACAATTTCATGGAAGTGGGGAGCGGAAAGAGTGTATATAATGAACAACGAAAATTGTGTAGACATAAAAATCCTCATCTCTGCTTCCATTTTGTTCAACTGAAATCAGTTTCTTTCAGAAGCATGAATAATTTAACGAGCTTCAAACATTTACACATAGGTCTTGGAGAACAAAACAATTCATAGAAAAATTAATTAAAAAACATCTGAAGATGCGAGATTTCACTACCTAACCACAGTACAAAAACCACAGGGTGACTGGAGTAAAGGAGGCACTCAGTGTAGTACTGACCTTTCCATCACACTTGCACTACATGTCAAGGCAACATGTATGATGCTTTATAAAGTTATGCGCTTCGTTGGAGAAAAGAGATATTTGTTTCCCAAAATTTCTTCCTTCCTAATTTCAGATTAGGGGATTTGTTGAGTTCTCACCGCAGGGTAGAATAAAGAGCCACGTGAAAATTATAGTCGTCCATGCAGTGAGCTAGTACTGAACAGCTTTACATTCCTAGAAATGGGGTGGCAAGGTTTATATGGATGCCACAACGCATCATCTGTGGCCTCTATTTTATGTTCTCACACTCCTATCCAAGTGCTGTTTTTTCAGAAAACTAATTTCTCTCACCTCTCACCATTCTATCTCAGTCTGAGGAAAAGTGCCATATGTGTGCCACAGATTCTTCCATATTGCAGCCGTGGTTTCTCTTATGAGAACTGAAGCTGTAGATCGGCCAATTAAAGAGTTGTATGACAAGCTGCGGAATGTGTCCCCATTTGCAAGAAACCTGAAAAACAATCACATATGTAATAGAGACTGAGCAGCAATATATCTGACCGGCATATTTTGTAAGAAACCAAATCTAATTAAAAATTAAAACAACAAGGTGTCTAGTTGTACTGCATTGAAAGATCAAAAATTTTACATTTTGTTCTATAAAATTGAAAATTGAGGTGGGCCACATACAATATTTCCTCTTCCCCTTTCATGAAACAAAAGACTGCTTCACCTTGATGTTCCATGTGCTGCCAACGGCGGAACAGCAAATTTTTTTATACTGAACGTTAGAACCATTATTATCGTGCTTTAAACATTGTTCTTGCAAAACACACCATGCACCTAATAAGCAGTAACTTGCAGTTTCAGTACTTATACTTGTTTTACATATACATTTCAGAAATTGACTCTAATAAAATGGTTGTATCAGAAAAAAACGTTCACCACACGATGGGTTGCAAATAATTATTCGAAAAATGCTCGCGGCGGCGCCTCAAAACCGGAAGCCTTCTGCTCCATCAGCTCTGGATCATGGGTTGAAATTCCAGTCATGCGAAACGTAGCCAAAAATATTAATTTCCTCATGCTGTGCGCAGTGTAATTAATCTTCAGATGCTTATTTAGTAAGCACTACCCACCACAGCGCAGCACACTATATGAAGCATCTTCAGCAAAATAATTTTGCGCTAAGCTCTTAACCACTTCAATTTATTGTATATGATTAGCCATGGACACTCACCGTAGTGTTATTGCCAGACGATCGTGGGCCGAAATCGGATCTCGGAATGGAGTAACCTGATAGCTGAGGCTGTGATCGACGAAGCCCAGCGAAGTGTCGAAGGTGTTGGGAGACATCCGAAGGTAGCTAAAAGGCGACTGGTATTATGTAAGTTATATCCAGAACGACGAGCACACTTTACGAATGCATCATAAGAAACGGTACTTATTCGCGTAAGTAGGCCTCGTCTCCCGCCCGCAGCCGTGGCAGCAATAGGCGCGCCTGTCCTTCTGGCACTCGACGGCAAAACATGGGTTGCATCCAAAATCGGCGCTTCCGTGCATTCCGTTCACGGCAACGGTGCAGAAGCAGCGAACAGACAAGTATAAGTACGTCTACCATAGCCAACAGCTCATCGTTCGAACCAGCCATCCTTGTGACAAAAAGGGCGACGGGAGGAGAGCTGGTAGACGATCAAGACGACGATGCGGGAAAAGAGCTCGCTTTCCAGTCATCTCTAGTGTCACGTGACTATCCCTTTGTCTTTCTGCTCGTTCGGATCCTCCCTCAACGCCTCCTCTCTCTACATTCTAAGACAACCCCTGCGAGAAAACGCGCGCAGTGTGAGCGTCATTTCGAGGAGCTGCGACGCAGCGTCGACGTTGACGCTGTGCCGCTGCGGGAAGCTTCCCGCTAGTGTGAGAGCGCCTTTACACACATCTTAGGACTTTATCTTAATATTCCCGTTTGGAATTTTACGAAGGTAGACTCTGTGGATTAGGTGTCTTAAAAGTTCGTTTCGCGTACACTAATAACTGAAATCTCTGAAACGAAGAAACAAAGTGTTTGGTAGTTTGCGTTAAAAGTGACCTCATGACAAGAAAATTTCCTTACCAGTGTTCAGCCTTCGTGTAATTTCAATGCCTGGTTTAGCTGCTGAGTCTAATTAGGCCATCCGAGAACGCTGTAACTTGCGTGAAGCACACAACATCGAAGGCAGGGACGTGGTTCCTCTCCCTGCCTTTTACACTGAGCTTTGGATTCTAGGCCAAATTATAAAACTACTGAAGACGACTGCGTAGTTTAAAGCAAAATTACAAGTAAGAGGTTATCTCCACGGGAAGCCATAGATTCCGTCGTTTCTGAGCAATGTGTGTAAGATTCAAGTTTTTCCTCGCCGGAGAAGCGATCGTTTTGTTCTGGCGGCTCAGCTGCGTCGGCAGGCGACTGCACAGTTGAGGTATGACAGTGGTAGGAATCCACGGCGATTCTTTTGTACTCAGCCTAAGACACCTGTCATCGGGAATGACTGGTGCGCTGCCAGTGTTCTCTGCAGCCGCCGAAGTCACTGTGCCTTTTGGAAGCTTAACCATATTACGTTAGGTGGAATAACTTCCAACTGCATGCCCCAATTGGTGTTTAAGATGGTAGCTATGCAGGTGCGCTCTTATCACCTATGTTTTTTCAAGCTTGTTGCGCAATCGTAAACATACTGGCTGCCGGTGCGCCTTCAAGTAAAGATAGCTCATGCATGTTATCCAAATGCCTGCTTCATCTCCTTTATTTGCGCCGACTGCATGTGCGCATGACCTAGATGCACTCCATCTAAAGGAGGTAACTAAGTATTAAGTCGTCATCGTGTGGTCGGTGTTTCAAGTTATGGTCATCTCGTGAAGGCGGCGAGTACAGCAGCTAACATTGCGGTCCCTTCGGGATATCAAAGAGTTAAGCTCAAGCTAATACAGACATCGAGGTAACGCAGACGGCTCCACATTCTTGTATCTAAGTTAATATGGGCTTCTGCCACTTTACACAACGGTGAGTAGAGAGATGCCGGTACCAACAAGATCTTCAAGGTATCAAAAGCATTGGAAATCGCGGAAGCTTCCGTTAACCCTCCTTCCGTTGTGCTGCATCTGGCACAAAAGCAACAATTGTTCAAGATTTTTTAGCGTAACCGAGACCCTCTTATTGAAGCGGTTCCACAGGCGCTTACGATGGGAGGAAGTGTAATTTAACAAGACCATTGCGTACTAAGAAACACGCTGGCGCTATTCGTCATGCACGACGATTTTCAAGTCTCCTCCAGGGGGCACCTTCAAGCCTAAGTTCGCAACCGCCAACTTTTCAAGTGTGCCTACATAGAAAGGGACAGATGGCACACAGCGGATCAGCTTTGCTACCCCTCAAAAGAGACACGTCTTCTCCAGTCACAATAACAACGGCAGAGTCCCTAGGGGTTCACTCCCGATGCGCTTGGCCCGCAGCCCGTCCAGCGACCTTAAGATAACGGCCACTCACTAGGGCTACGAACTGAGAACGGAAGAGGATATTTCTGTGCATGGTCTCTATGCCGTTCATCCTTTCGTGACTTTCCTCTAGATCGTCCAGTCCCCTTAGAAAAAGCTACATGCGCGATCCTGTAATAGGGAGATTTACTTGGCGAGACATACAAGATGCTCCAATGACGCAACAGTACGCTGGCCTACCAGTGTCGGGACGCATAGATGCTGACTCAACACACGAACGACGGCTCTCAGCATATAGTGGCTCGCGGACAGGGTTCGTGTTATGGAATGTGGTATTCTGCCACTTGCTGACGTAGTCGTTTTAGAAGTCTCCGGCGCTGTTCGAACTCTAAGCGTATTTCAAACTGTGACCTCCCACTTTGAACGTTGTTTGTCTGCTGCGCAATGCTGGTCTCCTTTCTGGAGAATGTCATTTGATGACTTTGAGCGGAACGGGTTTTTGTGCTTTCTTTATCGGTGCATACAGTCCGCATTTTTCTAGCTCACTAATCTTTGCTGCCGGTTGATGATATCTTAACTGTGTTTATAAAATCGCGTCTCATAGCTGGATGACATCAACTTATCTGACTATACCCACTGAGACTTTTCAGGCCTCCGTTGTCGTCATAGTGATCACATGTTAGGCTTCAATGACAACGTGACTTATTTTATGCATAATGTTGCGTTGCGTTTCCGACCATTATACCTTTATTTTATTCAATTTTATCCGGCGCACAGGTAACTTTCAACACAGTTCATCTCCTATGTTCGTCTCCTTTCTTTTAACATTGTATTGTGATCGCTAATAGTTTGAAATGTATTTCAAAGAGTTTTATTACCCATTGTTTCTATAGTATTGATAGAGTCGGCAGGGTTTTCTATATCGCTGTGTGAAATTTTAGGACCTTAAGGGCTGCGACATATGCATAGAGAGATTATTCAACCTCTATACTTTTATTTAACGTCTGTACTTTTATGAATCTTTCCCGCTAAGGTCTAGCTAGACCTTACAGTATTTGGACCGACTTGATAAAATACGGTGATTTTTTTCGTGGGTGCAGAATAGCTTTATGGACGTAAGCTAACAGCGGGAGTCATCGCGTATCTCAGAAAACTACATCTGTTTTTTTGTGGATGCATTTCCACAATCTGTACTTTCAGTTTCAGAAGGAAGAATATGTTTTTATTGCGGAAAGTTTTACATCGCTTCTACCCGGGTGGTCTTAGCTTCATAAATCTCTTCTTAAAACCTTAAGATGGCAGAAAGGTAGATGTCTGCTAACCGTAATTAATTAGTTGATATAGGGACCAATTCTTGTTTTGTGTGATCTAAAAGTTATGATAGTTAACTTTCTGGTACCCTGTCTACAAAGGCGAGCGATATATTGGTCTGAATAGGTTACCTACATAAGTACAGGAGATGCGCTATATTCTTGAGATCAAGTTTATGTATGCTGGTGCCTGGTTTATTCGAGGAACCTGAAGAATGCCGTCTCGGAAGCTATTGTCCAGTATGGACTGTATGACTACGATGAGATTGAGCAGATCATAAAAATCCTCGACGATGTCGGTGTGAAAAGCCCAAAATCTTATAAACTTGTTGAACCCAAAGACATGGAAAACAGAGGCATGAAACCAGTAGTTTTCGAGATTCTGAGAAAAAAATTTGTTAAGAATTTGCATTGTTTTTCTTATGCTGAACTAGGATTAATACTGCAACAAACGAGAGCGAGAAATTGATGTATGTTCTGCTTCATCAAAGTTTTAAGAGGTGTAACGGGCTAGGTATTATGCTCAACCTACTACATTCTCTACTGTGCTATAAAAATTTTGTGCAGATGAGTTCATGCCCTAAAGGCCATGTCGGCTAGAGAATGGGCGCTGTGTATATTGTGCAGCTCGGGGGATCTATAACGAAGCCAGATTTTAAAGCTAATGGCTTTTTATCGGGGCTATGGTCAGATTCCATTTCTGTATCCGTTGGCCGTCAAGATGGCGAGTTTCCTGAGTATGCGTTAGCTTGCGCCCTCTGAAAATACATCAAACGCATTTCGGTTTAAGATTCAATTGAATTGAATGCTAGCATACGGGAGCGTCAGAAAGCAAAGAGCAATATTTTGCACTTCAT
The DNA here is from genome assembly GCA_030143305.2 of Amblyomma americanum. Taxonomy (NCBI): domain Eukaryota; kingdom Metazoa; phylum Arthropoda; class Arachnida; order Ixodida; family Ixodidae; genus Amblyomma; species Amblyomma americanum. The sequence goes on along the minus strand of JARKHS020006668.1, from coordinate 50,825 downwards.
AGTTCCATATCTTTTAGGAAGCATGTAATGGGGCGGATAAAATTAAACACAAAAAATGACGTCCTCTATGTCACTACCGAAAACTGTGCTTATAACTCTTTCGGTGAACTTCAATTCGCAACATTTTTTTTTGTCCGTTTCAGTCCCTGATACTCCGGAACCAGGAATCATATTCTTAGCGGTAAGCGGTGTGTAGCTGGGTGTTGTGTCTGTTTCTTACCGCTAAGAATATGATTCCTTTAAGCCGTTACCAACTAGCCCAACTTAATGTTTCTCCGGAACCAGTCGACTATAGGGGGTAAGTAAGATCAGCTTTTCTTTCTTTATTGTCTACTAGCCCTGATGCATCGAAGTACTTTCACTCTACTATTTATTTACGACCTGAAACGAATTCAAAGTTAGAGTGTATTTTCAAGCTCCGCCTTAACAGTATGACGTGACAGCGTAAAGGATTAGTTCCTATATATGCAGAAGGTCAATCTCAACTTAACAATCACAGATCCCTGGGAGTCCTCTTACCACAACCGGCACAGTGGTGCAGCACCTTCCAGAGCGATGCTCTTGATTTCTAACTCGCAACACCGAAGCCGGCAACGCCAGCACAGAATTTTCTGAAGAACAAGGCCTTTAAGACTATCGCGTTCAAAGCAGTTGTTTTTAAACCTAGGACCGCAGTTTGAAACTAGGTGGTGGTTGAGACACGCAATGCTGAAGGAAATTTTTTGGGAAGTCTATTCAATATTCTGTGTGGAGCTACAGGAAAATTAGGGAGCCGCACAATTATCCTTCTCAAGCAAATACCCACCACAGCTGCAATACAGCGTAAGGATATTGAAGGCACCATGAGCGAAATGATACAATTTTTATCCCAGCAAAAAACAATTCTAAGCGCCTTTCTGGCTAGTTGATCGCTGTTTAGATGCAACCTCTTAATTGTTGTTGGAAACTGGAATTGAATATACCACAATTTTCTGCCGCTGGGTTTAAACTCATGCCGCCGACACCGAAAGAGACTCGGTGAAGTCTGCATGGGGGTAGAGGATGGTACATCCTGGCCATTTCCCATTTGCGTGAAGCATTCAGGGTGGCTACCACAGTTAATCGCCAGGCTTCTTCGTGACAATTGTTGAGTTATTTTGATTTCGGTTTATATTGGTGCAATGAATGCAAGGCAACCTTCATACTCGTTCTTCGAATGGAACTCCTCTACACTCTGCCGCTTAAGGCACGTGGTGTAACCGCTGCTCAGGCTCTGCGCGGGCGGTCCATTTCGCCGAAGCTGCCCCAGATAGACATGCATTTCCCCGCTCTCTCTATGTTCTTTCACGGCATCCTTCCTTCTCCTCTCTGCTCTCGTGGTTACCACCCTCCTGTTATGCCAACCAAAACAAATCCTACTACAGTTACTGATGTATATTTTACTACTACTACTACTACTACTACTACTACTACTACTACTACTACTACTACTACTACTACTACTACTACAACTATTCGACTACTAATACTTTTACTGACACAGCTGGCACAGATCGCATTGGTCGTTGACAAGGGTGCGCAAAAAGAGTTTCCGCTGTCGTGTTTTGTTGTCTTATGTCGAAAATACCATTTAGACAGGACGGCTTCGTCCGCTTTCCGCTGCCGCCGTTCTCAGTAACAGAATGATAGCAGCTCTTGCTTCCAACGGCATTGTGCGGGACCGCAACGCTTTTGTAGGCGACCAGACGAAATTCCTTGCCGGCGAGGTGGGGACAAACTACTTTCCTCCCGCAAGAAAGGGAAGGGGCTCCCAAAAAGGGGCTCCCAAAAAAGGCGTGATATTCCTGGTAAATTAAAGACGCCGCTTCATAAAAATCCTCCAGCAAGAATTTTTCTTTTTGCATTATGTAGAAGCTGAGTTATGTTTTGCCAAAATTTTAATTTCAGTGCTTTCGCACCTTTCCCTTTCCTCTCGTCACTTTTTGCACACTCAAGGTGAGCGCTCCTCCACCGTCCCTACCGATTAGCAATTCACCAAAAAGCCATCTCTAGCAGAAATACGCAAGAGTAGGAGGCGGAATAGTGCGCGAGCATTAAAATGTCGACGGAAAGGACTCTCCAACTTTCGTGGATGATTGCGAGTTCTCTGCTGCATGTACAATTATATTATTCACTCAGGTGTTCATGACGACAGATTGTTGTAATTCATGGCGTTCGTGTGCTACCATCCTATCCCAAGAATATTTTCAAGCACCTCATCTTTTTTCACATGCATCACTGTGAAACTTACTTACTTTTTTTCCAGTCAATAAGGTGTACATAACTGATTGATCCCTGTCTCGCTATCATGAGAATTCTGTTGGGCAGTAGCATCATCGGTATGATGACTGGGATGATCAGAATCCACAACGAACGTAGGAGTGTCATCGTAATCAGCGGTAGGGTCAGACTCGATGGGTATCACAGGTGCATTTCCATCATCAGTGATGTGATCAGAACCTGGATCAATTACAACACCTTCCATAAGGCATTAAACTGATAGCATGGCAAGCATAGCTATGATTGCTGAAACCACCTAGTGACCAAGGTTTGAAACTATCTGAGATTCGAAACAATTTTATATTTCGTTATTCAGTCCTATCAACATAATCAGGAGCGTCAAATGAGTCAGCCAGCTCCGGTAAAGTTACGCTAATAATGCACTGCAAGCGTCATCCTGCTTCCAAATGAGGGCAATCGGGGCCAGTCGCACGTTCAGAACCTGTTGCTTTCATTATCAGTGCTATTTTTTTCGCACTCCAAAATAGACTGCACTGTGTGCGAGTTGGAATTTGAAGGAGTCGGCATGAGAGTTTTCTTTTCGTTGAACAAGATGAGCATAATAGCCTGGCTTGAAAGAAGACTCTTAGGAGCTGGGCGTAGTTAGTGTGCTGCATATGTTTGGTCTGGCTTTCACAACGCATCACTAGGTTCCATAAACTTGACTTATATGCAGGATATGCTTACAATACTATAAGAAGTAGGGAGAAAACGGAACGGAGCAAACATGCAAGGAAAGAACAGTGTCACAACGAGCTTTTCTAGCTCAGAAGCTGCACCGCTCAAGCTCATGTGAGCCAAAATAATGCGCGTATAAGAAATAGTATAATCAAGAACGACTTTGTTACTTAGTGAAATGTGCAAAAACTGGCGTCTGTGCTGTGATACCATTCTATTCCAAGTATATTTTCAAGCAATTCAACTTTCTTTCACACGCATCATTGTGAAACTTACTTGCCTTTCTTCCAGACAATAATGTGTACATAACTGATTGATCCCTGTCTCGCTATCATGAGAATTCTGTTGGGCAACAGCGTCATCGCTCCGATGACTGGGATGATTAGGATCCACAACGAATGTAGGAGTGTCATCATCATCATCAGTGGTAGAATCAGACTCGATGCATATCACAGGTGCATTGCCATCATCATTGATGTGATCAGAACCTGAATCAATTACAACTTCCATCACGCATTAAACGGATAGCATGGCAAACATAGCTATGGCTGCACAGCCACCTGCTGAAAATACCTATTAACCAAGGTATGAAACTATGTGAGATTCGAAACCATTTTATCTTTGATTATTCAGTACTATCAATATAATCAGGAGCGTCAGATTAGAGAGCCAGCTCAGATAATGTTGCACTAGAATGCACTGCAAGGAAGTCTCCTCTTGCTTCGAAATGAGGGAAATCGGGGCCAGTCACAAATTGAGAACCTATTGGTTTCATTATCAGTGCTACTTTTTTGCGCTCTCCAAAATAGACTTCACTGGGTGCGAGTTGGCATTTGAAAAAGTAGGAACGACAGTTTTATTTTGGTTGACAAATAGGAGCATCATCGCCTGCCTTGAATCAAGACTCTCAGAAGTTTGGATTAGTGCCCTAGATGAGTTTGGTCTGGCATTGACATCGCATGATTAGGATCCATAAAATTGACTTAAATGCAGGATATGCTTACTTTACTTTAAGAAGTAAGAACAAGGAACTCAGCAAACATGCAAGGAAAGGACAATGTCATAACGAGCTTTTCTAGCTTAGAAGCGGCACAGCTCAATCTCATGTAAGCAAAAATAATAAGTGTAGTAGAAATAGTATCATTGAAAACGATTTTGTTACTTAGTGAAATGTACAAATGCTGGCGTCTGTATTGTTACCATTCTATTCCAAGTGCATTTGCATGCACTTCATCTTTCTTTCACATGCATAATTGTGAAACTTACATAGCTTTTTTCCAGTCATTGAGGTGCACATAAATTCGAATGAAGGAAATTTATCACTGTCGTCGCCATCATGAGAATTCTTTTTGACAACAGCATCATCGCTCTGATGACTGGGATCATCAGAATCTACAACGAGCGATTGAGTGTCATCGTCATCATTGGTAGAATCAGACTCGATGCATATCACGGGTGCATTGCCATTATCAGTGATGTGATCTGAACCTGAGTCAATTACAACAACTTCCATCAGGCATTAATATCTGATAGCGTGGCAAACACAGCTATGGCGGCACAGCCCCTCGCTGAAACCTCTTAGTAACCAAGATTTGAAACTATCTGAGATTCGAAAAAATTTGAATCTTTCATTATTCAGTACTATCAACATAATTAGGAGTGTCAAATGAGTGAACCAGCTCACGTAATGTTGCGCTATGATGGTACTGCAAGCAAATCTCCTCTTGCTTCTAAATGAGAGCAAATGGGGCCAGTCGCAAATTGAGAACCTATTGCTTTCATTACCAGTGCTATTTTTTCGCTCTTCAAAATACAGTTCACGCAAGATATTTTGGCGAATAATGTCCAAATGTTCGACTATACCTCCAACAGATCGGGTAGTTATTTCCTAGCCTCTCGACTACAGCATAGGGTTAACAATGAAAACGCACACATTATTCGTTAGAAACCTTACAGAATCTCCCCGGCAGACCGCACGATATTTCAAAAAGAGAGACTAAATGCTGCAGAAAGTAGTCATCGAGAATCTTACAGTCCGTGGGCCGCACTTGGGATCCTGATGCGTAGAAAAGGCAATTCTTGACGATTCCCAATTGACTACTGTTGTTTAAATGTGTTAAAAAAGACGTATACGCTTTACCTCGCATTGATGCCGCAGGCGATTGTCTGCATTTGGCGTCATATCTCTTCTCAGTTGATTTTCAATCTGGTCATTGGAAATTTCCCTGCATTCATCCGACCGTGAAAAGAGAGCTTACGTAACCCCTATATGGCTTGTGTGAATTTAATGTAGTGGAGTGTGGTTTATGCAACGCCCCTGCAATGTTCGAGTGATTTATGGACACTATCATTCGTGGGCTAACAATGGGAAATATGAATCTGTTACCTGGATGATGTCGTCATCTTCAGCAAGACCTTCCAAGAGCACAACTAAAGACTCCATTGTGTTCTTGTAGGCATCGGCAAAGCGGGACTCAATTTGAACACAAAGAAGTGCCATTTTGAGGACGGGCAAACTCTATTCCTTGGCTCCCTCGTCAACAAGAATAGTATAAGGCCAGATCTTCAGAAGGTCACTGCAACATGAGATTTAGAAACTCCACGCACATTGAAAAGCTTTCGGAGTTACATCGGCTCTCTTCTTATATTCTTCGCTTCATTGCAGGCTTTGCGCACATTGCACCCAACCTCGCTTCTCTTCTGCATAAGGATTGGCTGTTTGCGTGGACCTCCGAACGCGAAGTTTCGTCGCTCCTGCTCAAATCTTCTCTCCCTTCAGCCCCACTCCTGCGGCACTTCGAACCTTCTGCTGTGACGGAGCTTCACACTGATGCCAGTGGCGTGGGCCTTGTGCCGGTGCTTCTCAAGCTGCATGATAGGGCTCAGTACGTTATAGCCTACGCCAGCCGTGCGTTAGCAAAATGTGTGCATAACTGCATTATCACCGATTTGGAGCGCCTCGCAGTTGTATTCGCTGTGAACAAATTCACACCATACTTATATGGACGCCATTTATCTCTCGTCACAGGCCATCATTTTCAATGCTGGCTCCTCGGACTTCGCCTAAAATAATATAGCGTTGCTGCCGCGTAAAAAAGTGGGCGTCATCACAGTCACTGCTTGTCACGCCACCCATTGCCGACCTCAGTCAAAGATGAAGACTGTTTCGAAGGGTGTTTATCCTCGTTCGTGCCAACGTTCCTAATATGGCGACCTTTAGGCGAGAGCAACGTTGCGACCTCTCCCTGCAGGCGCTTATAGAATAGGCAGAATGATGGGTAGATTTAACGCTATTTACTATCGCAGGTATGATTTTGTTTAAGAGGAACTACTCAGTCGAAGGTGCTGCCCTGCTTTCGGTCCTTCCAAAAAGTCTACGCGTGCAAGATTTGCACCCTATGCACGATGACATCACATCTGGACGTGTAGGCCTTTTGCACCCTAAAACGAATTCTCCAGCGTTTTTATTGGCCACAAGCGTATAAGACCACCAAGTGGTGCGCTGCAAAACATGAACAACGACAAAGACAAGGCACGAACTATCATTCCGCCGGTCCCTTGCAGCCCGTCAAACCATCCACTTCCCCTTTTGAAAATATTGGAAGTAAACTCTTTTGTTCTTTCCCAAAGGGTTTGGAGGGACGCCGATTGGTGATTGTTTGCGTAGACTATTTCATCAGATAGGCGGGGACCGCCGCTCTCATTGCCGCAAAGGCTGGTGTTGTTTCCTCGCTTTTTCAGCAGTATTTTTTTTCTTCATGGGAAACCCCCTTTTATAAGTGTTCGTTTACGGCAATTTATGCTGATGTTGTGGAAGAAATGCTCCGGCTTTCTAGATCAGACTACCGACAATTCACGCCCCGTACCACCCGCAGACCAACAGTCTTACCAAGTGCCTCAACCGCACCTTGACAACCATGTTGTCCATGTTCGTTTAGTCTGACCATCGCAACTGGGACGCAGCGCTACCATATGTGACGTACGCTTATAACACAGCAAACCATGACGTCACGGGCTATTCTCCCTTCTTTTTTCTCTATGCCAGTACTTCCCGCGTATTCCTCAATACTATCTTCCTGTCTTCCCCCAACGACAACGCCTCCGCTGACCACATACTATACCGTGCCGATGAAGCCCGTAGTATCTCGCGCTTACGTACACTGGCCTCTCAACGCCGCTCAAATGAATACTACGACCTGGGTACTCGTGGAGCAAGTTACTTTCCTGGACACTTTGTCTGGCTTTGGACGGCAACACGCAAGCGAGGATTGTATGAGAAGTTTCTGTACAAGCACGGTGTTCCCCCTCATCAGGTTGGGCCGACTGAGGGGCGTGAATTACGTCGTCGCCAAGGTGACGACGGAGAAACGCCGTTCCCACAGGACACAAGTTCATGTGGCTCCCTTGAGCCGCTGCCACCGCCGATCTTCCTATTATGCGCTGCATATTTCAATCACTCAGTTCAGTCCTTGGGCGCGGCCGGGCAGCCACCAAACCACGTGACGTGACGTCACGACAGCCGGAGGAAAAGCTGGACCCCAACTCGCGGCCGCAGCCACCACCTGACTCCCGCTCCTCCCGCTAGGGGCGCTGCGCCGGCGCGTGACGTCACGGAGGAAACGCTGGACCCCAACTGGAGCGGTCGCGCGCGGCCGCAGCCCCCACCTGACTGCCGGTCCTCCCGCTAGGGGCGCTGCGCCATGATTGACGGCACGGCATATGAATAAAAGAGCTGCGCTCCTTCGCCGGGACAGTCTTATACCCCTGTCACACGGGCATTTCGAGGGCCCTCGAACCGATAGTCTATCGACTCAAAGGCGATTGAGCGCTGCTACACGGGCAGTTTCAATGGTGATCGAGTCAATAGCCTATCGAGTCAACGCAGCAGCACGGAACTCTATCGTGATATGCAACGCATTCTTGGCTTAACCAAGCTATGCCTGGCCATTTTTTTTCTCGACGACGATAATCCTGTGGCCTTGGAAAAATTCTTACGCTGCGTTGAGCCTTATTGAGAAGTCCGATGAAAAAGAGGGAAGTGGCCCGCGCAGCCTGATCTGAGCTCTGAGCCGTTTGCGGCCAGCTTTCATCCGTCCAGCTCTCACTTGTTTAAGACCATCTCAAATATACATTAAAGGAGATAGATGTCGGGCTAGATGGATTTCTGACAAAGTATACATATTTTTATTGTAACCAGGAGTCGAACACAAAGAACTAAAGACAAACACGAGCGCTAACTTGCAATTAACTTATTGAGGGAACAACGACGGCATATATATCCACAGGCCTGCGTGGGCACAGCCTAACAAAACTAGCCAGAGAAAAAAAGTCATCGCACTAGACGGGATAGAAAATTCACCTCAGCCTTGTACAAGGTAACTAAAGTGTCACTCACGCAATCTTATCCTGATTTCCTTCTAAAAGGTGCCTGGAAGGTTTCACGAGTGTCACTCACGCAATCTCATCCTGATTTACTTCTAAAAAGTGCCTGCAAGGTTTCACGAGCGGTTTTTGATTATTTCTGCCTAGGCCTGACACGCAACAGAAAAGTGGTTCACAAGCTTTGCAAGCAATGCAGTTGTCAACAAGATTCGTGTGCTCCCTATTAGCCAGGTATCTTTCATGCTCCCTTAGTCGGTCGTTAACGCGACGCGCAGTCTGGCCGATGTAGACGATGTACAAAGGAATCTGGTATACAGTGTTCATTACGTACTTTAAAAAACGTTTTTAGTCGTTCTTTTGACCGCCCCTTTTTTGTCATCGCATGTGATGCGACCGCAATGTTGAGCGAGTTTCCTGGGGGCCGACAAAATCCACCCGCACGTCAAATCGATTTGGCACCTTTTATAAGTAGCGGGTGAACTTTATCTGATAGGGCAATACTTCCAGTCTCTGTTGACTGTTAAGGGGCTTCGCAGCAGTTGTGCGCGTTCAGGGCTTCATTTTCTTCAGCAGTGCTTCCGCCACGGCCGCCACGACCGACCCAGGGTGGCCAGCTGAAAACAGTCCACCCAACTGATGATCAAAGCTTGCTTGCATCTCATAAACACACGAGATCCGCTGCGCGCATTCCAGGCAGAGATTTACAATGCCTCTCTTTACTAATTTGCAATTAAGAGAACTGTATGCCAAGAGCTCTTTTTGTGCATGAGGCGAATACGCCCAGCAATGATCTTTTCTTTTTAATATTAAACATAAGTCGAAGAACTAGAGAATGCCTTCCTGCGGAAGCTCATAAGTGAAAGTTAGTTCTTCGCCAAGAAGTTTAAAATCATTGAGAACAGAAATCAGTGTTTGCTCATTCGAATTAAATATTTTTTGTTCAGTAAAATTAAATAGTTATCCATGTAAAGAAAAAATTTAAGGAATTTGTCGCCGTTAAAATGACTAAAATGATCGTTTAAAGAGCAATCGATGTATGATAAAAAGATGTTGCACAAAACTGGTGCAATGCATGGACCCATACAAACACCTTTCGTTTGCAGCTAAACCTGGTTGTCAAATTTGGTAAAAGTGCAACAAAGATAAAACTGTAAAAGGCTAAAAAGTTATCCATTGACATGCCTGCAGCATTTTGGAACGCAAAAGCACCATTTTCATCTATGCAATCTTTGAGGGAAGGGAAAAGTTCAGGACGAGACACAGCAAAAAAGAGTTTTTCGACATCGACAGAGAAGGCATAATCTACATCAATGTGGTTAGGGCGCTCGACTACTGATCCGGAGTTCCCGGGTTCGAACCCGACCGCGGCGGCTGCGTTTTTATGGAGGAAAAACGCTAAGGCGGCCGTGTGCTGTGCGATGTAAGTGCACGTTAAAGATCCCCAGGTGGTCGAAATTATTCCGAAGCCCTCCACCCCCTTCTTCCTTTCTTCTTTCACTCCCTCCCTTGTCTATTCCCTTACGGCGCGGTTCAGGTGTCCAACGATATATGAGACAGATACTGCGCCATTTCTTTTCCCGAAAAACCAATTATTATTATTATTACATCACTGTGAGCTTGAAAGAAAGGAACAATGTCAGTTAAGTCTTTACCGAGAAGGAGTCGCTTATTCCACGACACTGAAAACTTTTAAAAGGAATTTACTAACTCAGTGCTGCCATGTGCCACCTTCGTTCACATTGGCACGAAACGGAGTATTCAGTTTCAAGCAAGAGACTATAGCGCAGAGTAGACAGTACACAGAAGAAACGAGCAACAAAAGCACTAACTTCCAACAAATTTTATTTCACACATGCAGCATATATATACATCAAAGACACGTCATTACCAAAGCTAACAGTACCGTTGCCTCAGAAACAAGAGTTCTTTATCACATAGAAAGATAGCGGGAGTACTTACACATGTCTCGCCCGAAGCATTTATCCTTTCAGCTTCAATTATTGATCGTGTGGTCATGTCGCTACTTTTTGCTAGCACAGCAGTTTTTTTCAAAAATTGGTTTGCACGTTTTAGATGCGCATGAACGAATGTGGTCAACAAGTGATTCCTCTTTCCCGTTCTTGACGTCGCGTGCGTGTTCCATCAATCGCTGATTGAGGCACCTCCCAGTCTGGCCGATGTAATGGCCCCCGCACGATAACAGTATTTTGTATACGACACGTTAAAAGCATGTCACATATGGCTTCTGATGACGAGTCGTGCATTTACGTGTTCTGTTGTTGTTGGTTACATCGGCCAGACGGGGAGGTGCCTCGATCAGCGATTGATGGAACACGCACGCGACGTCAAGAACGGGAAAGAGAAATCACTTGTTGACCACATTCGTTCATGCGCACCTAAAACGTGCAAATCAATTTTTGAAACAACTGCTGTGCTAGCAAAAAGTAGCGACTGACATGATCAATAATTGAAGCTAAAAGGATAAATTCTTCGAGTGAGACATGTGTAAGCACTCCCTCTATCTTTCTACGTGATAAAGAACTCTTGTGTCTGAGGCAACGGTACTGTTAGCACTGGTGATGACGTGTCTTTGATGTATATATATGTTGCAAGTGTGAAATGAAATTTGTTGGAAGTTAGCGCTCTTGTTGTTCTTTTCTTCTGTGTCATTCCTACTCTGCGCTATAGTCTCTTGCTTGAGTCATCCACCAACAAGCCCAAAAAGACACGCTTTTGTATTCAATTTGTGTGTCTTAACTCTAAAGAAAACATGTATGTCCCAGTCCTGGTTGCGCTAAAGATATCTATACCTTTAGGACCATTTCATCTACCACAATATATTGAAAAAATTCCGGTGCTCTTTTTCTCATTGACAAGCCTTTTGAAGCCATAGCATGCCATAGCTATGGCCAGGCCAGACCGCCCATCATCTGCAATGTCTGCACATGATTGCGGGCGTTGGCTGTCTCAATGTTGGTGTGTTGCACCAAGCGACTTCTCGCGTGTTGGACAACAGATGAGACATGTTTGTCCAACAATGCTCTTGGAAATACCGACATAGACAGTCAGCCCGGCCTATTCTGTTATTACATCGGAGTGAGCTGTTACCGTACGGCGTCAGACGTGTGACGCCGATGTGGGTGGTTTGTACACAGAAATAAGGGGTTGGAATGGGGGAACATGAGCAGCCCGAGCACGAATAAATACAGCATGTACTTATTGGTAGGTGCAGTTATAGGCCTACGTCTTGAGCATTCATGAAACCTTGGGCCTTTTTTTTACTCTGACAATAGCCGATATATTGTGGAGCTCGTGGTGAAACGCATTACACGCCTCCGTCTTGCATAGGCGCGACTTGGCGCGCATTTTGTATCCTGAAAGGGCTTGTCGGAAGAATTAGGACTGCAGCTTTTTTAGTAATAAACGTATTTGGGCCGCTGGCGATGATTTACAAGCCGTAGAATGCTGTGAACTTGTGATGAAGTGGTCCATAGAGAGGCTTACGGCCTGCCGCCATTCAATCACCGTTTTTTATTGACATTCTGCGCTAGTTACTAAACATTACCATTTCAGGAGATCAAGCTTTTTTTTCTGCAAGCAGCAGAGATGTTTTCACTACCCGCTATGTGTTCTCTCTGTTAATCTTTTCAGGTTTGCTTGTATTAAGGTAGCCGCCGTGGTGGCTCAGTGGTTAGGGCACTGGGCTCCTGACCCGGAGTACCTGGGTTCGAACCCGGCTGCAGCGGCGTCGTTTCGATGGAGGCGAAACGCTAAGGGGCCCGTGTGTTGTGCGATGTAAGTGCACGTTAAAGTTCCCCAGGTGGTCGAAATTATTCAGGAGCCTTCCACTACGGCACCTCTTTCTTCCTTTCTTCTTTCACCCCCTCCTTTATCCCTTCCAAATTACAGCGCGGTTCAGGTGTCCGAATAGAAAGATAGAAAGAGCCCTTGTTGAATTTTTAATGCGTACCTGCCTGTATATATGTAGACTTTTCTGTAGAAGTTACACTGAAATAATTTCGGTACAAAGAAGTTTGCAGAAGGGACTAAGCGAGACATTGTGTCGACCTCCGGCGACGTCCAATCGTGGGTAAATCGAAAGCATTTCAAAATTTGCGCCGGTGAAACAGAAGCAAGAAGTGGGTGCCGGTTGCTGTTACCAACCGCTGGGTGCGCTAAAGTCTATTAAGGTGGCAGATAAGCAGTCTGAAAATGGATCCAGTGAAACCGAAGCAAGAAATGTGGCCTGCTCCTTCAGCAACCGCTAAGTGCTTTAAAATTGCTTTCAGCGGCAAGCGTGGAATTCTAAAGTCGCGCCAGTGAAACCGAAACAAGAAGTGCGGATCCACTTGCTGTCACCAGCGGATAGGTGCGCTAGAATCGTTTCGGGGAATGAGGTCTATGGAAGTGTCCTCTCTCATTCATTCTTTCTCCGTGCTTTTTCCTTTGACGGAGCGCCGGCGGCGGAGGCCTTTTGCAGCTGCCCCCGTAGACGCACCTAACCGGCACCCAACCACCCACGCTCGGGTGCCGATAGCGGCTGACGATAAGATCTATAATGCGGTTGCCTTTGAGGCGATGTTGTCTCGGGTGCTTTCACACGTCCTACTCGGTTTACCTTCGTTGAAACCCTACCATTTCTTCCTCTAACTTTTTTCATGTGGAAGGGAGGAACAAATTTTTTAAGTCTGCTTTGAAGCTCTGTTCCGCGTTCCATGGTCGCGGGCTGAGAGCTCTGAGAGCGACAGAATTATTGTGCGACGTTTCTGCTCCAAAACACGTGTTGACCATTTTTAAAGGTTGTAGGTGGATTTGGATTCGTGATTTCTGGATCTCGGTAATGTATATATTCCTTGAAATTAATGTTGGTTGGGCAAAGTGCGAGACCTCGCTTCGGAATCTGCTTAGGACTATCAATTAAGTATCTTCAAATATGAGCTAAATTTCCCTATGTTCTGCCTATCTTCTGCCTGTATCAAAAGCCTATCTTCTGCCTGTATCAAAACGTAAAGGCGGTTGTTTATCTGTCTACATGTGTTCTGCCAGCGGAAGCTTATCTCGAACTTGTTTACACGGTTCCTTGTCGTGAAGCTTGCAGTCCTTCCTCGCCACATAATTTACTAGTGTCTGTCTTCCGTCGCTTTCTAGTGCTATTTAATTCAGTTCGGTTTTAAGATAAATTAGCTGCTCTTCCCAGAGATCTTCTGGGAACCCTGGAAACCAGGCTGCCGATAAAATGGCCCCAGGTTTGATTTGCCGGGCTCAGGACAGTCTCGATCCAGGATTCTCGAGGGATCGGGCGCACACCTTTGCGGAGCTCAAGCAAATACCTCGTTTGGAGCGTCGGACTTACCCTCCTAACCACCCCTCTCTTACGCCCTCCCAACAGATCCTCTTCAGACGCCTCCACGCCCGCTCTCTGTCGTCCCCTCAGCTTTCATCCCACTATTGCGGCACATCCCCTGCATGCTCCCTATGCGGTGACCCCCAGGCTACACTCTCCCATATCCTTTTCGGCTTCCCTGCTGACCCTCCCCCGCGGGGACAGCACGCCATCTCGAGCTGGGAAGACTGGGAGGTCCTCCTCATGTCTGCAACCGGTCATCGCAGCTTGCTGCGGTGACTCGGGCTGCCGACGTCATGTCCCGGCATGACCTACTTGATGCAGTGCGGGACCGCGCAGTGGCCCAGGGACCCAGCTGGGTCTAAAACTCACTTGCTTAATAAAGTTTTTCTTCTGTCTAAATGTGTATGAGTGATAGTGACGAATAACCTAACATTTTTTTCAATTGAGCGTGCCGTTCAGGCCGAAGCGGACCAAAGCAGCCCCTGACAATATTTTACATCTTTGGGTATTGTTCTGATTTCTGAGTAGAATTTGTGAATCTGTAAGTGGGGCCTATAATTTGATTGTTTCGAGGGTAGGTTCTAGGCACCGAGGAAAGCTTGCCTTTATGATCTGGGACGGTTAGTGCTTCCAGTGTTGAGTCACTTGCGCTTGCTTGGAGTGGACCACCAGCTGGGTGTCCTGCGTTTAGGGGTTTTCTTTTAAGGCTATTGCAGTGGCGATGTCCACGTCGGCGTCTTTCTCGGAGCTAGTGAGTGTTCTTAAGCACTTAGGTGTGTGTGCAAAAGCAGTGTGGTGTGATTTGCTATCTGGTGTCTGTTGTCTGCACGCTGCTCCGCTGGTGTAATGTCCGCAACATTAAATTGCACCGCACGCATAGCATTCACTTAAAGTTAACATCCCTTGATAAACATGGAATACTCTCAACGGTGTCGAAATCATACAGCACGCTGACATTCATCATAGGCTTGGGGAACACCTTATTCATTGTTTTGCTTTTCGGAAACGAAAACAAGAATTAGCCGCCGCGGTGGCTGAGTGTTTATGGCTCTCGGCTGCTGGCCCGAAAGACGCGGGTGCGATCCTGGCCGCGGTGGTCGAATTTCAATGGAGGCGAAATTATAAAGTCCCGTGCACTGTGCGATGTCAGTGTACGTTAAAGAGCCCCAGGTGGTCGAAATTTCCGGAGCCCTTCACTACAGCGTCCCTCATAGCTTGAGTCGCTTTGGTACGTTAAACCCCATAAACCATAAACCAAATATACGCCCTGTCTAACTTGTTCAACGATAACCTGCGACGATACGTGCATGAAAGAGACGCGCTCATAAGCATAAACTGGTTGACTAGGCGGCGCAACTCGCGCGCATTCAAGCCTGGACTACCCCTACCGAGGCCCTGCCCTCGTGACCGTGTCGAACACGCAGTTAACACCGCCGGACCCCACCACGTTACGTCCTCCAAGGAAATACACATCGGGATCTTTAAAGAATGAGTTAATCAAAATAGAATGCTCACGCGAAGAGCTTAAACCTGGAGTCGAACGCCAGCACGCGTCCAAACGCATCGTAGATAACGTGATGGTCCGCAGGAGTAAGCGGTTCAAAACAAGAACGTGAACGCCGCTAGAACACGCGCTGGCGTACGAAAAGAAGGCACCGACGCCAAATCTATACCTTAGGTCGAACACGAAATCGGTCACATACCGCCATTGGAGCCGAATCCTTGTACTCTGGTGCCTCAATGCCACGGCAGAAAACGCGCATTAGCTCCCTGGGTAGTAGTAAAATCTCAGCCACGGAATTCAAGAACTTAGAGAGCTGTCGCCAACAAAGTGTCGCCGCGCCTCCCGCTTCTTGCGGAGTACTCCCTTGTTATCTGAAATTTTGATGGACTCTAGGCGGAGAGGACGAATTCTAAAGAGTGCGCTGTGTAGCAACTCTAAACATCAGATTCACTCCTCAGCTCCACCCGGGCATGGCTTTTGAAAAAAGGAAATGCTGCAGTAACTGTCTCCATCTCGGCGGACGACACTTCCTCGCCGTGAGGAAAGCGACCGAGGAGGGTTTGAAAGGAGAAACAAGTGCCGTAATGGAGGGTTCCGGAATAATTTCGACCACCTGTTCCAACCCTAGTTCCACCCGAGTGCACCGACTAAGCAGCCGAGCGTCTAATCGCTTTTAAGATAATAATAATAATTGGTTTTGGGGGAAAGGAAATGGCGCAGTATCTGTCTCATATATCGTTGGACACCTGAACCGCGCCGTAAGGGAAGGGATAACGGAGGGAGTGAAAGCAGAAAGGAAGGAAGAGGTGCCGTAGTGGAGGGCTCCGGAATAATTTCGACCACCTGGGGATCTTTAACGTGCACTGACATCGCACAGCACACGGGCGCCTTAGCGTTTTTCCTCCATAAAAACGCAGCCGCCGCGGTCGGGATCGAACGCGGGAGCTCCGGATAAGTTGTCGAGCGCCTTAACCACTGAGCCACCGCGGCGGGGCTCGCTTTAAGAGCGTTTACTCTTTTTCATCACGTTACTCGATTGCTTGGGGTTTGCTACCACCTTCCTTCAGCGTGAAATTTTCTGTCGGAGGAATTCAAGATGGTGTCCACCATAGTAAATCGATATAGCAATCGACTTGCCGATTGATTGGTGACTTCATTAGTATATCGAATTAGCGATTGATAGGTGAGGTCTCTGATTTTGCGACGTCATAATTAACTAGTCACGTGACTATGTTTCATCTTTTATAACTAAGTATTTTATGAGGTAATCATAAATAAATTAATATGAATTAGCTGGGCTAATACAGGATATACAAAGCAAAAAGCGAGATTGAGGTCTACACTGACCCCGCGGAGCCGGTTTTGGGCCTTTCATTTCATGAAAATGAACGGAGTTTGCAAAGTTGTCAACGCCAATGAACTCTATGAACGCCGTCGGCTCAATTGTTTTGTTTGGTTTTTGATCCTTTTGCCGCCGTTTAGCAAGTCGTGCCTCTCGTGGTTCTGGCGTTTCAACCGCTTGTCTAGCCTTGTCTGTCTGTCTGTTGTTGCCAGGAAGAAAGGAAAGGAAAGTGCACAGGCCTGCTCACTGGCTCTAGCCGAGCCACAATCGCTACCACGTGCAGACAGTAGGAGAGTTGAAAGATGGGATAGAAAGACAGGATAGTAAAGACGCGCTAAAGACAAGGCCGATCCCGGAGGTAGTGCAATACCGGTCCAACCGATGGCGGGAGTGAAGCATCCTTCAAACTCTCCGCCATATTTCCAAAAATAAGTCGAATTGGACCCGTAACAGATACTCTACTGGGTGGACTGTCGGACTTACCATCCTCCCCACCCCTCTCTTACGCACTCCCAACAGATCCTCTTCAGACGCCTCCAGACCCGCTCTCTGTCATCCCCTCAGCTTTTATCCCACTATTGCGGCACAACCCCTGCATGCTCACTATGCGGTAACCCCCACGCCACACTCTCCCATATCCTTTTCGGCTGCCCTGCTGACCCTCCCCACGGGAAAAGCACGCCATCTCGAGCTGGGAGGACTGGGATGTCCTGCTTATGTCTGCAGACCCGACATCGCAGCTTGCTGCGGTGACTCGGGCTGCCGACGTCATGTCCCGGCATGACCTACTTGATGCAGTGCGGGACCGCGCAGTGGCCCAGGGACCCAGCGGGGTCTAAAACTCACTTGCTCAATAAAGTTTTTCTGTCTGTCTGTCTGTCTGTCTGTCTGTCTGTCTGTCTGTCTGTCTGTCTGTCTGTCTGTCTGTCTGTCTGTCTGTCTGTCTGTCTGTCTGTCTGTCTGTCTGTCTGTCTGTCTGTCTGTCTGTCTGTCTGTCTGTCTGTCTACTGGGTGCTAGCCTTGCACTTTTCTTATATTCGCTGCTTTTGAGCCAACTCCCACGCTACCACTTCTGGGTCTTCTCCTCCTTCCATGGAGAAAGTTCAGACGACGGAGGCAGCGCGCGGCGGCGACGACGGCTGCGGCAGCATCGGCCACTTGCGCTCCGCGTAACGTCACTCGGTTTCACAGTCAGACGACGGACTCAGCGCGCGGTGGCTACGACGGCTGCGGCAGCAGCGACCACCTGCACTGCGCGTTACGTCACTCGGTTTCGCGCATGCGCAGCTGTGGCAAATCTGTAGTGTGGCTCTCGCGAAGCCCGGTGTTGACGAGCCTAGTGAAGCTTTTCGCTTCAAAACGAGTGAGATATTTGGAATCCTCTAGATAACTAAAACACGTTAGACTCAATATTAACTAATGAAGTTAATATTAGTTGTGGTTGTGCTTAATTTTATTTGCTTTTAATTAATTAACCGATTATGTTATGATCTAACTAATGGCGTATTCGTAATTTATTCGATCAGCAGAACATGATAGAAAGCAATATCGCCTAATTAGGTTAATATTTAGTTATGATTAGGCTTAACATAGTGGTCGTGACGTCAGCATTCGGCAGCTCACAACTGCATACCTCATGGGGACCAGGCACCTACGGCCTTAATAACAATAATTGGTTTTTCGGAAATGAAATGTCGCAGTATCTGTCTCATATATCGTGGACACCTGGTGGACACCTGAAGCGCGCCGTAAGGGAAGGGTTAAAAGAGGGAGTGAAAGACGAACGGAAAAAGTGCCGTAGTGGAGGGCTGTGCAATAGTTTCGACCACCTGGGGATGTTTAACGTGCACTGACACCACACAGCACATGGGCGCCTTAGCGTTTTGCCTCCATAAAAACGCAGCAGCCGCGGTGGGTTTCGAACTCGGGAACTCGGGATCAGTATCCGAGCGCCCTAACCACTGAGCCACTGCGGCGGTCCCGAGCTGTCGGCCAAAATTGAAAATTGATTATTGAGGAAATGAAATGGTGCAGTGTCTGTGTCGCATATCGGCAGACACCTGAACCGTGCCAGTAAAGGGAGGGAGAAAGGAGGGACTAAGAGAAGAAAGGAAGAAAGAGGTGCCGTAGTGGAGTACTCCGGAATAATTATGCCCCCTGGGGATGCTTAACCGGCATTGACATCGCACAGCACAAGGGCGCCTTGGCATTTCGCCTCCATCGAAATGCTACCGCCGCGGTCGGGTGCGAACCCGGGTACTCCCGATCAGTAGCCGACCGCTTTAACCACTCAGCCACCGCGGCGGGTGAGGTCAATGGGCGCCTCAATCACGCTTTGAGGTACGCGACGGTGGTGAGAGAGAAAGATGTGGACTTCATGCATTAGCAGTGACAACGTAGCGGCGGACATGCGGCACTGCAGCAATAGGCCGCCGCTTTCATTGGGTGACCAGCCTCTCGCCATCAACAATTAACTGCCACCTGCCAGGGTGGCGGGTGGACGCGCTGCCTATCCAGTGTGCGGTATGCATTCAACGTTACAGACGCCAAACCGCGTCTAGTTGCCCTATAGACGGCAGCTTTCGCTCTCTAGCCAGGATAAGCAGTTAGTTAAACCACAGCAATTTATTTAATGCGAAAGCATTGCATGGTTAAGTCGCGTCAGCAAAACAGTCAGCAAATTTTGTCGCACGATTATGTCCTTGTGTTGAGGTAAATTCGGAAAAGTTTGATTGTGTTAGGTAGTGTGCGAGTATATCTCGAAATGGGAAAAGTTCAGTTGATGATTTAGTATTTATTTGACTAACATCGTGTTTGAAGCCGGTTTGTGTTAATGATTTATTGAAAAACAAAGTAAATGCGTGAGAAGAACAAGGTCGAATTAAAATAAGAAACAGGAATAAAAATTAAATAAGAAACCGGCAAAATAAAACATTGTCAAAAAATTGGAGGACGTTTAAGTTTCGCCTTTAAAAGTGGAGCGCGACAGCCTGTTGCAGCACTGCCAGGGAGACTACGGAACGCCATCGCCCGTTCGGTTCGACGCCTTCCCCGTTGGACAAATGCTCTGCTACGTACCGGGAAACGGACGCGCGGAGCGGCAAACCTCGTACAAGCAGCGCTGCCAGCCGCCTTGCCGAAACGCGCGCAACTCAAGTTGCAGTCCTATTTCGTCGGCACATTGTTCTCGACAAAACCGATGCCACGAACACCAGCATAGCTTCCGCGCTGTACGAAGGAACAGCAACCCGCAAGCTTGGCCGTGAACACGCTTTGGATGTGCGCTGCGTAATTCGCCGCTCACCACGTGATTCCTGCGTGCCCGCACGGCCCCACTGCGCCCGAACGAGACGAGCGGGAGGCGCTGCCGTCGCGCACCATCTGTTGGGGCACTGGCGTACATTGCGAGGAGCAGGTTAAGGGGTGGAAGAGGGATTTTCGCTCACGGGGGAGATGTTTCGCTCACGGCCGACGCCGACGACACCGGCTTTTCTGCGACACGAGCTCCTTCACGCTGTAGCGTTAAAATAAATAAAAAGGAGCGGTGGCTCAGATCTGCTATGCCTAGTATACGTAGCGAAAGGAGCCATTAACCGACGGAGTCGAAATGATGTCAGCCAGTTAGTCTGCCAGCTGTGCCGAAAGGCCCGTGCAATGACTTCGGGGTCCTTCGAGTTCATTTCTCGGAAGCCTACGTTGCTGCTGCAACGAGAAAGGCTTTTCTTCCACGGCTTGCGACTGACGGCCGAGCGCATCGCCTCCCGTATTCATTCGACCCATGCGCATGCGCGGTAAGGTTCATAGGTAGT
Organism: Amblyomma americanum; assembly: GCA_030143305.2. Taxonomy (NCBI): domain Eukaryota; kingdom Metazoa; phylum Arthropoda; class Arachnida; order Ixodida; family Ixodidae; genus Amblyomma; species Amblyomma americanum. Next base: position 30,465 of record JARKHS020006668.1, on the reverse strand, counting down.
CGTGGCGTCAACGCGTAGCGGGTAAAGGGGGAGGTGGTGGAGTCGGTTGAGTCGGTGGCATTGGCGGCGGCAACGCAGCTGTGACGTCACACGCGGCGCACCTGTGGCGAAACTCGCGCTTGCGCTGTAGGAGTAGATGGCCAAAACGGGTGAAATCGCTAAAGCTAACGTAGTGTAGTTTTTGCTACAAAACAGAACAAATTTCAAGTAATAAAAATAAACAATTACTGCGGTGCAGCTCTTCTAACCGCAGTTATACAGAGCGAGTAGTTATACTGCTGTTGTTGCTACCAGGAAGAATGAAAAGGAAACTGCACCGGCCTACCCACTGGCTAAAACTGAGCCACAATCGGTGCCGCTTGCTGAAAGTTGGAGAGTTGAAAGAGAGGAGAGCAAAAAGTGAAAGAAAAGACGTGCGCTATAATGTCCCAGGCCAACCTGAAGCGGAGGTGAAGCAAGCTTCAAGCACACCGCCACAATTCTAAAAATAAGTTTAATGGATGGATGGAAGGATGAAAACAACTTTTATAAGAAAAAAGGAAAGAAAAAATCTTTCAGGGTGATCTCCTACTGGTCCAGGAGTCCACGGGCTTGTGCCTTACATAAGGTCCTATCCACCAGCCTTTTCTGGCAGGCGGGCTGAGCGGTCCGTAAAGCAGCCTCCCAGGAGGAATGAGTGAGATTGGGGATGGGGGGTACTGCCTGTGGGTAAGGACATTCCCAAAGGTAGTAGAAAAGTGTGGATCTGGGCACGCCACAGGTGTTACAAAGAGAAGGAAAGGTGGGGTGAAAGCGTGAGAGACGGTAGGGTGCAATAAAGCAGCCCGTCTGTAATTGTCGCCATGTGGCGCTGGATAAGGGCGACAAAGTATTGTGGGGTGGTGGTAATGTCATGCGGCTGAGTTTGTAGAATGTGATGGTTTGATGATATGTATAAAGGACCAAGGAGGCCTCTTGTGCAAGGTTGGGTGCCTGATCGTCCGGGGTCCGGGAGGAGAGTTCTCGGGCCAGCGCATGAACAAGCTCATTACCTGGGATTGAGGCATGCCAAGGGATCCACGACAGAGTAATCGTTCGGTCCAGAGAGGTGGCTGCGGCAAGAATACGGTGTGTGGCCGGTGTCGCCACGCCCTTTAGGTAGTGGCGGTATGCGGCCTGGGAATCTGTGCGAATTTCGGTTATGTTTTTGTCATTGGTGGAGAGGGCCAGCGCAAGTGCGATGGCGGCTCCTTCCGCCTCTGCAGGTGAATTAGTTCGGATAGTGGCGGCGGCCCCCACAGTGCCGTTTTCAAAGGCTGCGACTGCCGTGAAGAATCCTACTTTAGGATTTTCTGCCACGTCGACATAAAGGATATCGGAGCGGTTGCTGTATGTTTTGTGTAATAGCTCGCTCGAGCCTGCCGCCTACCCTGATGGAGGATAGCGGTCATATTGCGCGGTAGGGGCTTCTGATATATGTGATCCTGCATGCGCAGAGAAATCATGTAAGGTGTAGGACTTGTTGGGGTAGGAATGGGTGGATTGAGACGGAGCTGTCGCAGTAGGCATCGTCCTGTTTCCATGCGACTCAGGCGGACTAATTGATTGGTGCGTTCAGCCTCTATTAATTCGATCACGGTATTGTGGGTACCAGTGGCCAGGAGGCGTTTCGTGCTAACCGTCCGTGGAAGACGTAGGGCGGAGGTGACAGCAGTGCATACTAGGATGTCTGCCTGTTGTGTTTGGCGCTGAGTGAGTATGTGGTATGGGAGGTGGTATGCAATGCTGCTGATGATTAATGCATTTGTCATATTGAGGGTCTCGCGTTCAGACAGACAGTGATTGCGTGCTACCACCCACTTGATTAGTGCAGCCACCTGCTTCGTCTGTCTTTGCAAGATCTGAAGGGTGGGGGTAGTATCAAGTGTGTTGTTTATGAGAAGTCCGAGAATCTTCACCTGAGACACAATGGGCACTGGATTCCCGCACATGTGCAGCTCAATGGAGGGGGGGGGGTCACTGGGCAGAGGTTTCAGCTGCAAGAATTCCGATTAATTGAGAAAGCAACGGAGGCCTATGTTTTCTAATTGGGTGGTGGTGATGCCTATGGCAGATTACAAGATATCCTGGGCTGATACAATGAATCCTCCCACTGTCCAGAGGGTTAAATCTGCGTATATGGCTGTGTGGAGCCCTGGGATAGCAGCAAGGGCCTTTGCCAGTGGCGCTAGGGCAATGTTAAAAAGTAAAGGAGACAGGGCCGCCCCTTGTGGGGATCCGCGGTTAGGCACGCGGAAAGGCTGGGAAGCGACATCCGTAAGATAGAGTTTTGCCCTGCGTCCCTGAAGGAAGGCCCGAACATATTGCCATATTCGGGTGCCACAGCCGGTGGCGGCAAATGTCGTCAGGATATGGTCATGGCTTATAGTGTCGAAAGCCTTATGAATATCCAGGGCCAGTATGGCTCGCGCAGCAGCTGTACGGCGCTTAGTGTAAAAGAGAGACTCTTTAAGGGCGAGAAGTACGTCTCGCGCCGAGATGTTAGGACGGAAGCAAAATTAAACGTTGGAAAAGAAGCCTGTTGTTTCTAGGAACGGTTGCAGGCGGTTGAGAATAACATGCTCGAAAAGCTTGCCGACAGAGCTCGTTAAGGAGCTGGGCCGCAAATTTTGAAGGGTGAGGGGTTTGCCCGTCTTGGGTATACATCACATGCTGGCATGGGTTCAGGCTGACGGGAGCGTCCCAGCGTGCCAGTGTTTATTAAAGACCTCCGTGAGTTCCTGAACCGAGACTTCGTCCAGATTGAGTAGTGCCTTGTACGTTATGCCATCTGGCCCCGGCGTCGTAGAGCGGTGAATACTAAAGAGTGCTCGGCAGACTTTGGTTAAGGTAATGTCGGCATCAAGTTCCGGGTTAGGTGGAGGTAGATTGGGTGGGTCTGCTGAATGAAGGGATGGGGGTATATATGTGTCCCGTAGTTGGCCAATTACGTCTGTGCCCATTTGAAGCTCTATTTGTATTAGAAGTTGTTTGCTTACTTGTGTCTCAGATTGAGTAGTTTTTGGATCTAAGAGAGCGCGTAGGAGGGACCACGTGCGTTTTGTGCTTAATGTATCCTTGAGGTCGTTACAAAAGGTTGCCCAGTTTGCGCGGGCTAAGGTGTTCGCGTATTCTTCTGCCTCACGAGTGAGAGCGGCTATGCGGAGTCTCAATTTATGATTATGTCGCTGGTGACGCCAGCACTTGAGAAGTCCTTGTCGAGCCTCCTATAGATGAGCCAGATGCGGATCAACCTGTGGTGCCGCAGGGGTGTTTTTATTGCGTTTGCTGTTCGCCTGGATAGCCTCCACCAGACGGTCTGTCCAGTCGGTGACAGTACGTGGTTCCATAGACTCAACTGCCAAATATGAGCGCAATTTATCCCAGTCAATGAGGAGCTGTGAACAAGGGCTGAAAATCTTGGAATTGTAAGCAATAGTAGTGGAGACTGGAAGGTGGTCAGACCCAAAACTGTCTTGGAGCACCGTGTGAGATTTAACGATTATGTTCGGTGTGGCCCATGTGAGATCGGGTGTGGTGTCGCGGGTGACACTTGTGCCAATGCGAGTGGGTACGGTGGGGTTTGTGATCAGGCCAAGGTTTTAATCAGTCATTGCGGTAGAAATGAGGTTAACTTTGGGGGTATCGGAGGTGTATCCCCAGTGCGTGTCACGTGCATTAAAATCATCCACCACAAGAAGCTATGAGAACCGAAAGGAGCCCAGGATGCCCGGAATAACTCTGCCTTCATCTTTGGGATTGCTGTATATGTTAAGAATAGTGAGGCTATATGTGCGACCGGGTGAGCTGAGCTCTATCGCGGTATACTGAGTGTCCGTGCTTGCGGGCGTGTTTGTCGGTGTGCGGACTAGCACCGGCATGGATGCGAGTGTCAAGATTGCCGTACGTGGCGTAAGGGCTGCCGTGTGATAACCGCGGATATGAATGCGATTTGTTTCCGTCTCTTGCAGAGCGATGACATGGGGGGATTACGGTGAGTTTTCGATATATGCTGCTAGTTGCGCTTTTTTTCGGCGTATGCTGCGACAGTTCCATTGCCATATAATTGTTTCTTTTGGTGTAGTGGACTGGCGTCAGCCGCCGACCCTTTCGCGTGCTATTGTTCTGTGCCATGTTGCTGGTCTGGAGATATTGGATCAGGACAGGCAGCGGGTTGAACTGCGCGCTGCTTGGAGGCAATTCCTCATGAGGTATTAGTTCGAAAAGCTTATTGATGCCGGCTTCATGTTTTTCCAAGCGTGTGTTGATCGTAACTTCTATCCTGTCCGTCATGGACTGTATCAGCTGTGCCTGGGCTTGTATAAGGTGTTGCTGTATCGCTCCGAGTTGTTCAGCAGCTATGGTGTTGATTATGCTAGTGATTTCTGAACGAAATTCAGTGGAACGTATATATATATATTGCTTTACCGCATCTTGAGGTGTAATAGGGGGGTCGGGGGTTGGATTAGGGGTACTAGGGGAGGCTGCTTGGGCGGACCACTCACCCTTTTTAGCAGGACCGGCTCCTTTCTCAGGTGTAGCGTTCCGGAGTGACTGCGCCTCCCTAGTCTTCTGGATGTGGGCTGCGGATTCACTGGCTTTGGAGGTAGAGGCCCGCGGCTCGATGGCGTCCGTCTTGGTACCACACGCCTCCAAAGCTTTATGTCCGGCGTAGATGGTGTCCACACTGTGATTTTCCGTCTGGTTTTTTTATCTTGTTCGTGAGACGATTACGGGTTCTCGGTCTCCATGCCCTGCTCCAAAGGTGCCTGGGCGGCCGTGGTGACCACTCGGTTCTTCTCCCTCAGCGGTGGGAGGGGTGGCCATTCTTCTGTGCTGTGGTTCCAAGGTTTCCTTGGGTGGACTATGGGTGCCTTGCTTGGACCGTTGGTCTGATTCACTTTCATGGGCAGTGTTGTGCTGTTGCGATATCTTTGCTGTTCTCCCGACCGGTGGACTTTGGTTTGGTTCAATTTGGGCCGATACTCATTTCTGGGTCGATGCTCGGCCTTGTGCTCCTGCTAGGTCTTGTGCTTCAGCGAAGTCTTTTGGTTCTGCTCAGTCTTTTGGTTCTTCTGCACATCTAAAAGAGTGCTCTGTGCAGCAATTTCTCCATCGGGATGGCGTCGAAATGTGGCTTCAATAGTTTTGCCTGTCTTTTTCCCTCTTTTGCTGTAATTCTTCTGTCTTGCCGGACAGTTCGTGTCAATGGTGGAGTGCTCGGGTGTGTTACAGACGATGCAGTGCTTATTGCAATCGACATGTCCTGGTGGAGGATTGCGTATTCCGCTATTGTGGCTCCTTTTCTCCTGCGGAGTGGGGCAAATTTCAGCTCGGTGTCCTGTTTTTAGGCAGCATCCGCAGACCTACATCACTGGTCGGAATGGTTTGCACCTGTATTCTATGCCGCTGATGTAGACAAACCGTGGTACTGCTTTGCATTCAAAGGTATATAGACATGCCCCCTTTGTGCCGAAAGGCCTTGCTTGAATGATGTTTATTTGTTGGGGATACGCTTCCGTGCAGTTTATCAATTCCTGTTCCATTAGTATCGCTAAGGCGCCGGTAATGATGCCTTTACATGAGTTGTCTGGTGATGCTGCATAAGCATTCATTGAATATTCCTTTCCTCCTAGACTGATTGCCTGGATGTTGCATATCTGCTCAGTGATGTCCGAATCCTGGGTGCTCAGAATAGCGATATTTTGCTCCGGCTTGACTCTGACCCTGGCATCGTGTGATAATTGGCGGCTGAGCTTGAATTGTAAAGCAGCAAGTAGTGACCTACCGGAGTGGGTATGCAACGTCATTCCTCCGCGTAGACATATCACGATATTGAAATCATCATGCGGCAGCCTCGGTAATTTGATGGGGCGAGCGGGTCGTGATCTTTCCGCAGGTGTGTGTGCTTCTGCCTCCATTAGAGGTTCGAATCGTTTTTCTCGTGCGTCGATCATCCTGAACCATGGCGTGGCCTTCGGGTAGGCTTCAGTCTTGTCTCGTGTCGTCCAGCTGGAAAACAAGTTGGAGTACGAGTCTACCATCGGCGTCCCGTGCGGTGGGCCCCCCTCCGGTGCGTGGGTGTTATAAATTCGTAGACAAGTTCGTAGACTCCCTTCGGTGCCTTCGGCAGGGAGCACGACCCGCTGTGGCTGGATGGGAAGGCAGCGGCGTCGGCCATATGATGCGTTGACGTGGAATGCCGCTCCGCCGTGCGTCGCCTAGGCGGCGTTCACGTGGAACGCTGCTCCGCTCCTCCGAGCACCGCCAAGGGGAATTAGGCTTAGTGCGGCTACTACGCCTCGGAGGTCTTCGTAAGCTGCCTGTGCAAAATACAGCGTACTCACGGGCAAAGAAGTCCTCGCAAAAGGTCGTTTGGGTGTTCACGAAAGCCTGAGGTAGGAATTTCGGGCCCTATGAAGGGTAATTGGTAGAATAGAGCAGGAAATTCACATAGCCCATGTGAAGCGCGTCTGCTCCGCTCGGCACCCTGGCTGGTCCTTCAAGTTTAATGTCCTGGGTCTCAACGCGACTCGTAGCAGATATTAAATCAGATCTCATGATATGCTGCTCCAGTTCCACGTGAAATGTGTTTGACGTTACCGCTGTTTCAGCCAAACGAAACTGATAATTGGTTTTTGAAGAAAGGAAATGGCACACTATGTTCCCACATCTCGGTGAACACCTGAAGCGACGCCGTAAGAGAAGGAAGAAAGGAGGGACTGAAAGAAAAAAGAAAGCAAAAGGTGCCTTAGTGGAGGCCTCCGGAATAATTTAAACCACCTGGGGATCTTTAACGTGCACTGATATCATACAGCACATCGGCGACTCTGCGTCTAGCGTCCACTGAAACGCGGCCGCTGCGGTCGGGTTGGAACCCAGGTACTCCGTATCAGTATCAGCCAAGCAGCCAAAGACTTTTGTCGCCGTTCCTGTCCTTGGTTTCGTCGCTTTTCGAGCTGTTCGGTCCGCTGTTCTTCAGTCTCGGACTAACCTGGTGCGATCAGCATTCCGCTTCTCCACGTAGGCGGCTCGACGGGAATATCCAAGGGGTGGTCTCATGTCGCTTGCCGACCACGTTGAATGTGCGTTGCATAGTAACATTTTACGTGCAAACAAAAGATAGCTTCGAACATTTTAACTCATCACACAATAAATGTGGCTGACCACCTTATATATTTCTGTCAATCCAGCACCCATTATGATTCACTTCTATGGATGGATAGATGAATGGATGGATGGACGGACGGAAGGACGGACGTACGGATAGATGGATGGATGGAAACATTTTATTAAGCAAAAAAAATCTTCCAGGGTGGCCCCGTATTGGTCCAGAAGTCAACGGGCTTGAGCTTCGCATAAAGTTTGATCCACCAGCCCTTTCTGGCCGGCGGGCTAAGTGGTCCGTGAAGCAGCCTCCCATTAAGATTGAGTGAGATTGGGGACGGGAGGTATTGCCTGCGGTGAAGGGCGTTTCCACCGGCAGTGAAAAAAGTCGAATTTGCACACCACAGGCGTTACATTTAGGGGGAAGCTGGGGTGAAAGCATGAGAGACGGTAATGTGAGATAAAGCAGCCCGTCTGTAATTGTCTCCATGTAGGGCTGGATAAGGGTGACAAGGTAGCCTGGGGTTGTGGCACTGTCATGTGGGTGAGTTTTTAGGATGTGGTGATTTGGTGACATATAGAAAAGACCAATGTGGCCTCTTGAGCGAGGTTGAGGTGCCTGGTCGTCCGGTGTACGGGAGGTGAGTTCTCGAGCCAGCGCGTGGACACGCCCATTACCGGAGATTCAGGCATGCCCAAAGATCCACGACACGCGCACGTTTTCCTGAGATGGTAACAGCACGACCCATCATCTTACGGTCTTCGTGATGAGAATTTCAATACCCAGCAGTGCCATGTATTCATGTCGACGGACTGGGCAGTTGCATCAACTTTTCGGTTCTGTAGTGTGCTGCCAGGAGCCACTATTATAATCCCGGACAGCTTTCTGTGATTGCAGCTAATGCTAGGCAGGCAGAGAAAGAAGACGGTCCTTTCCCCCGGTGCCTTTGGTAGTGGACAACCTCAACCATAGCGCCCCTTGACCGTCTCTTTAGCTTCCTTCGTCTCTCCGCACCTCTTGCGCGAACAACGGCATGACACATTTCTCCTTTCCTTTCACGCACAGCCATCGTTGCACACCCAGAGAATACTGTCCCGCAGTATTGTGCACCTTTAACAACAGAGTATCACGGCGGGAGTGCAAATATCCTTTCAATGCGGAAGTGCACATGAGACGCAATGCTCTCGGCTTCGAGGCCGACACTAGACACTCGTTTTGAACCAGCCCCTCTTTGCGCGCCATTCTACAAAATTACCAGCTCTAGGGTGGACCGCACCCAGTGTCCGTGTTCCGAATTTGTGTCATAATAAAAAGCGTCATAATCTGCCGCAACGGGCACACCTGATTGGTCGAACGCCGGAAGCGGATGCGGTGGTTCGGATGCAGCGAGAAGGGACGAAGAAACCGGAAGGTGACGTCAAGCACATAGAGTACGCAGCATATGCTCAACAGTCAACATGGCGGCGCTCTATGAAGGGGAGCATCTCGCTTCGAAGTGAACTCGTCGTTGTTACGGCGTTTTCCGGCCCATGGACTGGCTATAAACGGGATAAGCGTCTTTCGCATCGTCTTGTCTTGCCTATAACAAACTGGATGGACGATATATTTGGCTTGTTTTTTTTCTTTCTTTAGACGATTCGGTAGCTCCTAGCCCTAACGTGCGCCGGTTTGCTGCAGAAATTGTTATATTCATTCAAACTGCGTGGCACCTCTATCACCGAATTATCTCGTCTGCGTATGTTGAATGATGTAACATATAGAAGGATTACCAGCATAAAACTTGCGTTTACTGCGCGCAAACGTGCATTTCCTATTCTACAGCTCTCTATTAGCTGTTGAAGCGTCCTCCATCATGATCGTGTGTAATGTCTGCGAGCGTGAAACCACTCACGTGCACGGATGGTCTGTCGCCATCGACGCGCTGCTACACCGAAGCGTTTGACATGCCAGAGGTGGTTTTTTGGTGTCCCTTACGGTTATTCGATAGCCGCGGTGGTGTGGCTGTGCATCGGTGAGATCGCGCGTTAGCTTGCAAGTTAGTTTTAAAGCGTCAATGGGCATGCGTGCGCCTCGTATCATGGCGAACCTATTAAAACTTCGTCTGCGAAATTTCCCAACGCATATACCAAGAGAAACAAAGTAAGAAGGTTTTTTTAGCTCATCCTCTTAATTTATTTGCAGTGCCTTGACAAAATGAATGAAAAAACGTAAGTTAACGTCTGCACAAACATCCTAGCAGCCATTTACATTCAGCGATGTTGCAGACGCAAATTCGTCAAGGCGTCTTGGTTCAGCCTGGCACGATGCGCGCATTGCGCAGCGAGTGAGTGCATGGTACAAATGTTCCTCTCCGTTCCCTTTTACTGAAGACACCGTGTTGTGCGAACAAGCTAGCTGCCTTTTTATTTACCATCGGGCGATCGACGGCTGTGCAGGTCGCCTTCTGTCATTGAAATGGCATTTGTGGTTGAGCACAATATTTTCTTCTTTAAGTACATCTCCGGCCTTTACGGTGCAGAAAAGAGTGTCTAAGCTCTATTATTTGTATTTGATGAAGTCAATTGGGTAAATGAATCAGCTTTCATATCACACTTTTACAGTGAAATCCCATGCGCAACCAAACTTGTGGCTTAATGTTTCTTCTGTCGCATTGGTAGCGTTCTTTTTCTCGGGAAAGAGCAAAAGCGTCACTGGACGTCTCTATGCGGAAACAGCAACACAGTGACATCCTGCCGCCGCTCACAGTTGCCAGCGAACCGACATCCGCTCCGGTTTTTTTACTAATCCGGTGTGGCCGCTGCGGTAGATTACGACGCTTTCTATTTTGACACAAACTCAGAATACGGGCCCAGGTGGACCGTCGGATGTAGAATACTGTCACAATGTTCATTCCTGCCCTGTCCAGCTTTGACGTTTGTTTCCCAGAAACATGTCGCGGAGCGGCGTCGGTGACTTTTCCCCCTCCACCGCCGGGGAACGGCCTTCTCACCATAGCGCTGGAGGGGTCACTCAAAACTACTCCCTCACCCCCTCCTAGCATTGTTGCCATACAGGTGGCAAGCGCTTGCACGTGTTGGGAACAGGAGAAGCGGATTGAATGCCCCGGCACTGTTCGCGGCCCCCAATGACTCCTCGTGGGATTAAGGCATTGTGCCGAATTCTTTCGACATTCCTTCGTGTGTTCTTTTTGTTCTTTTTGGGAGCTGCATTCCTGTGTGCGTGGCTCCTGAAGAGTCTTTTTTTCCCTGTGTTGTTTTTTTCTTCATTCTTTGCCCTGCGAAGGGGCCGACGGGAACGTTGCCGCGCACTGGCAGTTGGTCTGGAGATTTCGGTGCGTGCGGTCGTGAGTGAGGTCAGCCAGGGAAGTGGTCGGCAAGGAGCCTGGGAGGAGATCTGACGCGTAGAGCGCGGCGAAGGTGGTCCCGAAGACGCGAGGCCTAAGTTCGCCCGTATCCGCAAGCCCCCATCAGCACCACGACGAGCAACCGCAGCCCGACGCTCCTTGCAACCGGACCTTGACACTTCTCAGTTAAGCCATCGTTTCTCACCACTCACTTCAACTCTTTTATCTTTGTATTTTTGCTTTCTGTGTTTCTCGTTGTAATCCTTTGTACCGAATTTCCGACTTGTAACATTTTTGTATAGCAATCGCCCTGATGTTTCTTTCTTTGTGTTAATTGTTGTGTTAACGTGCTCAATTGGTGCTTGTGTTGTTTGCGTCACGTCAGTGTACGGCGCTACCTTGTCGGGCATATTGTAATTTTGGTTGTTGTTTGCCTAATTAAATTAATTCGCTACGGAACTTGCCTACGCCGCATGCCTCCGGTCAACGACTAATCAGGCGTGGCCCCTATCGCCGGTCAGCAGTCGAATCACAATCTTTCGCACGCGGGGTGGAGAGGTTAGTCGCTCCTCCCCCTCCGAACTTACGGCGAGTGCAGTGGTGGGTAAATTGGCCCGATTAAATGTAACCTCGGCGCCAACCAACACCACAGCCACCCACGATATCTTGACAAATACAGGATCCCTAGGCTGCACCACCAGAGTTTACTGCACTTCCTTCGAGAGTCGGGCGTGTATATCTGCGTGCGAGAATTACGTTATGCCAGCAGGCACGCTGTCCCAATATAAAAAAAAATATAGAATAAACAGCAATCTCTATTCAAGAAGTAAAAACGCACAAAGAGCGAATTACAAGGGCGCAGTTATTTGCTACGACACGAACAAGAGGGCAATAACAACTGCATATAAAGTTCTGCCGCTTGTCCAGAAGGTGTGTTTTATTCTATTCCTAGTACTTTAAATTCGTTAACTTATGTGATATTTTCAAGAAACTCTTTTTGGAGATTTAGTCTTCTACTTTGCCGCCTCGTGCCTTTTTTTTCACGCACAAATATTTTCGTTGGCGCTCTCCACTGTACCTTGGTGGCCAAACCCGCCGCGTGGGTATGTGCCATGTTTTCTGAGTTGAAGAAGGAGAACGACGGTGCTAGCATAAGGGTCGATGCCGTAGAAGCCGTTCTAGGATTTTAGCCGCCAAGCCTGCCCATTTTCCGGTTAGTGGAGGCGCATCAAGCTTCAAACCAGAGATCTTGATCGAATGTTTGCAAACAGGGCCGCATTCTACCTGTCCATTTTCTTTTCATAGTCTACTGAAGACGTTGTCAAACCATGCCCGCCGGAGAGACTTGAAGACGCGGGATGTTGTGGCTGAGACTTGATCGAGGGGTGCTCTGACGTGCTAGTATCAATGGCGTCTGCGCGTAATCCGTCCCAATTTCTCAATAATGGCCTTCTCCTGTGATAAAATAAGCTGGCGAACCGGCAGCGCCACCTAGTGCTATATATTGGCTCGGCAACTGACGCTCAGTAGCGGCTCATACTTCAGCTTCCTGCTTCTTTCGTCGCATTCCCCTATATCCAATTTGATGGTGCCGGAAGGCCCTTGCCTTTCCCCACTCCCGCGCCGCGGAAAAAGGACGCTGAATTTGCATACGTAACCCATCATGGCGCCCAATATCTGCCGTGCCTAGGATAGGTCAACATAGATTATGTGACCACCTAGAGATCCCCCTATAGAGCACATATTATTTTAGTCACCTGCATAATAGCTACTAATACACTATATTACCTTTGAGCAGCAAAGGGTGTTTTTTGAAGTTTCTGTGTTGCTCAAGAAGTTAGAATAGAATCAGGGTACCTACTTTGTGGTTAAAGAAGTAGTTAGTCGTGTTAGCTAATTAGGTTTCAAATTGGAAGCTGCAGGTTTCTCATTCAAACGTGTGTAGTTCTGGTCTAAAAGCCTTACCAGAGACCTAGCGGCTGAATCATTGTTTGTGTCTTCAGGAGCAGAAATATACTTTAGAAGAAAATCGACAGCAAAAGCTTAGATGATATAGCTTTGCAAAAAGAAAGCTCAAGAAAATTGAAAGTTTTAGTGGGATTTGTACGACATGTCTGACAACTTGCTCAGACGACGGTAGATGGAGGCCAAGGCAGAGGAACGAAGCTGAGGTTTGCAGGTAGTTGGTTTGGATTCGGGTTTGGAAAATGTACGGGCAGGATGTAAGCCGCCAGTCCAAGACAGAAGAAGTTGGCGGTTCTGCCATGAATATAAGCTGCCTTTTGATAACAATGGTACTGGTTATGACCATGGCCGTCGAATGTAATTATATAAAAACAAATCTGCAAAAAGCCCTCCATAATCTCAGCAAAATTTTGCTTCCAACCACAAATGGCTTAACAAAAGGCAAGCCTGAATAACAAATCATGACCATCATTCCCGGACATCGACAGCTAGCGTCATCTGCTGACCAACAGCAGCGAACACCCAGTAACTGAATAACTGGCGGTGGTTTAGCTCTGGTTAAACTTGGTGTGACGCGATAGCTACAGCTGGCTGAGTGGAACTTGGTCACGTGACCAACCACGTGACGAACCACGTGATCAGCCACGGCGCCGCGCCGCCGGCAGCTGCACCGCACCGAGCGACCAACCACAGTCAGCGTGGCGGCGCCGCCACGCTGAAGGCTCGAAATGCGACCGTAATGTAGCTATCGCTTCAATAGGACTAGGTTAAACTTGTATTTCGAGAAAACTAGAGAGTCCCATTACATTCTGCCCGTATAGTCGAATATCAAGACCAACGCTTCCTCGTCTTCGCTAAATTGAACCAACAAGTGCTTGCTGAGCTTCTTGCAGTAAAACGTTTTGTACCAAACATTCCAAGTTCCTGCGGTGAACTTGAGTGTTCAACGCAAGGTAGCACGTTCTGTCAGTCGCGCACATCAGTGTTTTGTACCAAACATTCCAAATTCCTGCGGTGAACTTGAGTGTTCAACGCAATGTGGCACGTGGTGTCAGTCGCGCATCCTAGAAGTGTTTCTCCACGGTCACTGCCCTGTAAAACAAGCGCATCACGCACAAATGCTGGGTACTACTGTTTTGGGCAAAACCTACCCTTGAACATGCAGTTGCTAAAGTGTCCTAAGTGGAAAAGCGGACAAAAATAACCAGTAACAGAAAATCTCAGCCTTCAAACCACTCTCCCTTCTGGGCTGCTGCCTGCATTCAAAAGAATTTACGAACTGCTAACACTCGGCCGTCACTCTTGTATATAGCACAGTAAGGTACCTTCCTGAAGCCAGGATTCGAGTGTTCACGCCATATCATACTGCACAGGAAGTGGCAAAATGCGTATACCAACCCATCTACGATCTCATCTTGGGAAACATTACGGGTGCAAGAAGTTTGGAAGACCCCGATCCTCAGTGGAGGATGCTCGACGTTGAAGAAAATCCAAAGGAGGAGAGGCCCGCGACAGTTCAGACGGTTGCAGTCAGTTTCTCTTCGGCAGTGGAGACAGGAGCACAAGCGATAGCCCTAGCAACGCAGCGCCCGCTCTTTACTCACATTACGATGTGCTTGACCATAACACCGTTTGATATTGCAATTAGGCAAAAAGAAGACCGGAGCTTGAAGATCTGCTTTGAAACAGTCGGGGAAAAAGTGAGAAGAACGAAGAGTCGTACGTCATTGGAATATCAAGTTGTAAAATGGTCTTCTGCACAGGGAATGCATATTTAGTTCAGGAAGGCGGGTACAACAGCTGGTGTTACCGAGAGATATGCGAAAGACCGTGCTACGCTTAGGACATGACGCCATTATGGCCGGACACCAGGGTGTTCAAAAACGGTGACGTGTGCCGGAACACAGGTACGAAGGGAAGAGTTGGTCCCGTACCTCTGGGCAAGATGCCAGCCATCGACCTACCTTTTGAGCGAGTGGCTATTGACATTATGGGGCCTAGTGCTCCAGTATCCGCCAGAGGCAATAGATATGTGCTTACCCCGGTAGACGTGGCCACTCGTTATCCTGACGCTGTTCCACCGAGTACTATTGACAGTATCCAAGTGGCGGAGGGTCTTGTGGAAATGTTTCCGCTTTATGGATTCCCGAGGAAAGTTTTGAGTGACCGGGCATCGAACTTCACATCGGAACTAATGAAGGAGGTTAACCGCGCTTTGTTAGTACCGCAGTTACTGACGACGCCTTACCACCCCATGTGTAATGGGCTTGTAGAGTGGTTCAATGGCATCCTCAAAAATATGATCAAGAAAATGTGCCAGGAGAAACATATTGATTGGGGTCGATATCTCTCAGCTCTTTTGTTCGCTTACCGCGAAGTACAGCAAACAAGTCTTGGTTTCTCGCCCTTCGTGGTTATGTATGGGAGAACCGTTAGAGGTCCACTTACGATACTCAAGGAGCTGTGGGCTAATAAGGTGATTGCATCAGATCTTAAGACAACATACACATACGTTCTTGAGTTGCGGGACAAGTTGGAAGAAACATGCAGGCTCGCACATCAAGGCCTGGAAAGGGCGCGCGAACGCTATAAGGGCTACTATGAAAAGAAAGCCACTCACAGGAATCTGAATCCGGGCGACAAGGTTCTCATCCTGCTACCCACGGATCATAATAAGTTAGTGATGCAGTGGAAGGGCCCTTATCTTGCGACGCAGAAGAAAAATGACATGGATTATGAGTTATTGAAAAAACACATCAAGAAGGTTTTTCATGCAAACATGTTGAAAATGTACGAAAAAAGAGTTCCCTTACAGTGCGCCCCCAAGGTAGCATGCTCGGTAGTAGCCGAGGAGACACATGATGTTGTCGAGGTGCCCATGTGCAGTGGGAAGAAAACTGTAGGATGGGATAAGGTGCTAATAAACCCCAATTTGAATGAAGACCGAAGATCACAGATAAAGGCCCTACTCCAAAGCAATGGGGATGTGTTTTCGGATGTGCCGGGCAAAACAGATGTCATATGTTGCAGACCAGATCTCTCTACAGATACACCAATCAGCTTGAAGCAATAACCACTACCTTTGGCAGTTCAAAAATCAATTGAAAATGAGGTGATGGATATGTTGAAGCTTGGCGTGATAGAGAGGTTGTGGTCAGCATACGATGCGCCTCTCCTGGTTGTCAAAAATCCCGATGGTACTAACCGACTGTGTGTAGATTTTCGTCGGCTAAATGACATCATAGTACCCGATGCAGAACCCATAACAAGAGCGGACGTGGTGTTCCCTAAGGTGGCTCACAAAACGTTTTTTTCTAAATTTGACTTATCTAAAGGGTATTGCCAAATACCAATGGAAGATTTGTCTAAAGAGAAGCCTGCCTTTTCGTGCTCGGCGTGTTTATTCCAGTTTAAATTCACGCCTTTTGGTTTGAAGACAGCATCTGCAATATTCACGAAGCTGATGAACGTTTTGGATGAGCCCCAAAATGTAGAACACTCTATTGAAGACATCTTTGTGGCAACAGATACGTGGGAAGAGCATGTAATTACGCTGTAAAACTATTTTATAGAATTCAGCAAGCCAGCTTGACCATAACACCGGCAAAAGGTGCGGTGGGCGTTCAAGCCATTTCTTTTCTCAGACACAAGCTGGGGATGGGCCGCATCGCGACGAAAAGCGACATCTTGGACAAAATGCAGCAGGCCCAGACACCCACGACCAAGAAAGAGGTAAAGTCATTCCTGGGTTTAACGCGATTCTACAGGGACGTTATTCCCGATTATGCCCACATAGCCGACCCGCTTGTCGAACTCACTGAGGCAGCAAGCAATGAGCTGAATTGGACTGCTGAACATGAAAATGCATTCGTGGTGTTAAAAGGGCATATGGCAAAACCGCCCATTCTACTTGCTCCGAATCTGAATAAATAGTTTGCGCTTCGCACTGCTGCATCAGACCGAGCTTTAGAAGCCGTACTTTTGCAAGAAGAGAGTCGCGTGCTACATCCGGTATTTTTTGCAAGCAAGAGATTATCGGCTAGTGAAAGCAACTACTCCACTGTTGAAAAAGAATTTTTTGGGGTGGTGTGGACTGTAAAGAAATTCCACATTTATCTTAATAGGAGACCTTTCAGGAATCAAACAGATCAGCAGCGGCTGGAATACTTAACCAAGGCCAAAATGAAAAATAGCAAAAGTCATTGGATGGAGTTTGGCCTTGCAAGAATACTCACTTCAGGTGGAATATATTAAAGGCAGAGATAACGTTGGAGCGGACCTCATTAGTAGAGCCAACTGAACAGCTCTAGGTATCTCTGGGATGTATCTTGTTGTTGCTGCTGTGCTAATGTATGTCTGCGGATTATCTTGTTATTGCGGTTGTTGGTGTTATGTGATTATACTTGAGAGTATGGTGGACACCAACATGTTTATTAAAGACTCTGTACGGACAACGGCAGTGGTGTGTTAGTGTTCTCAAAACGCAGTTTGGTGACTTAGTGCTGTGCTCTTGGTACGTACTGGACATCTGCGGTGCGTTGTGTGCTTTGACCAGAATCGCCACAGAAGATAGTCGGTTGACTGGATGTCTTGAATATGAGTAGGACGTGAGCGGTTTTTCATGGAAAAACTCTTGAGAGGGGGCCCTTGTCACATATAATAAGGAGTTTAACATAAAATTATGAAGGAAAGAGGTGTGAAGAAGACGACGTGGATTAACCGAATAATAAAGAAGCATTCGGTGAGGTGGAGAGAGATGATTGGTGGAGAAGCACTCGGTGAGGTGGAGAGAGATGATTGGGGGAGAAAAGAAGCAGAAGACGACGACAGGGCTTATGTGGATTAAAGCCAAGGCTATAAAAGGGCGAGGGAGACCGAGGCACGGTGGGAGGGGAGGAAGAACACAGAAGCGGAGGCTCTGGAGGGTCAGGTACGCTTCAGCTGGAAGAGAGCGACGCCGGCTACTGATCCGGTGAGCTCGCGTTCTACGGCTTCGAATCGTGGATTTCCTGCCGTTTCTGAGCCCGTTCCGGGGAGTCAGTGGAGGACGCTACCACCTGCTGCGGCCAGGGGTGTCGCCAACGCCGTTGCCACCCATCCGGGTGGTTTCCCTAACGCCAGCAACTCCGGCATCACCTCTACGGGAGCTTGGACCGGTAGCTTATACGACGCAGCCAGCGACGCCGCCAGTGACGTCAGCCTCAGCACGTCTAACGCCATCTCGTTCCGGCTACTGGACCCATACAACACCGCATCAGCACAGAATCAACCGTGAGCACGAACGCCCACCACTAATTGTAGAACGCTAGTAGTAGACGCTAGTAGCAGTGTTACCGAGTCGTGTTTATGGATAGTATTTGTGAGTATATGTGTTTTGTGTTAGTTTTATTAGTTTCGTGTGCTAGTGTGTCTGTCTCGTAGGGTGTATTAAATGTGCATCTGTGTGGTACACCTGTATTCTATTCTATTCTTTCGGTCCGAGTGTTATTCAGGGAGATCCGTGACATATTCGCTGCGAACAAATTCGCACCATGCTTATGTGGACGCCATTTATCTCTCGTCACAGGCCACCATTTTCAATGCTGGCTCCTCGGACTTCGCTGAAAAGAATACAGCTTTGCTGCTGCGTACAAAAGTGGGCGTCATCACAGTGACAGCTCGTCACGCCACCCATTGGCGACCTCATTCAACGATGAAGACTGTTTCGAAGGGTGTTTATCCTCGTTCGCGCCAACGTTCCCAAGTATGGCGACCTTTAGTCGAGAGCAACGTTGCGACATCTCCCTGCAGGCGCTTATAAAATAGGCAGAAGGATGGGTAGATTTAACGCTATTTACTATCACAGGTACTATTTTGTTCAAGAAGAACTACTCAGTCGAAGGTGCTTCCCTGCTTTCGGTCCTTCCAAAAAGTCTCCGCGCGCAAATTTTGCACCCTATGCACGATGACATCACATCTGGACGTGTAGGCCTTTCGTACACTAAAACAAATTCTCCAGCGTATTTATTGGCCACAAGTATATAAGACCACCAAGTAGTACGCTGCAAAACATGAACAACGACAAAGACAAGGCACAAACTATCATGCCGGCCGGTCTCTTGCAGCCCCAGAAACCATCCGCTTCCCGTTTTGAAAATATTGGAAGTGAACTCTTTTGTCCTTTCCAAAAGGTTTTGGAGGGACGCCGCTTGGTGATTGATTGCGTAGACTATTTCATCAGATAGGCGGGGACCGCAGCTCTCATTGCCGCAAAGGCTGGTTTGTTTCTTCGCTTCTTTTACACTCAGTTATTGTTTGCCATGGGAAACCCCCTTTTTGTAGGTGTTCGTGTACGGCAATTTACTGCTGATGTTGTGGAAGAAACGCTCCGGCTTTCTAGATCATACTACGGACAATCCACGCCGCCGTACCACCCGCAGTCCAACGGTCTTACCAAGCACCTCAACCGCACCTTGACAACCATGTTGTCCATGTTCGTTTCGTCTGACCATCGCAACTGGGACGCAGGGCTACCATTAGTGACGTACGCTTATAACACGGCAAACCACGACGTCACCGGCTATTCTCCCTTCTTTATGCTCTATGCCAGTACTTCCCGTGTTTTCCTCAATATTATCGTCCTGTCTTCCCCCAACGACAACGCCTCCGCTGCCGACATACTATACCGCGCCGAAGAAGCCCGTTGTATCTGTTGCTTACGCACACTGGCCTCTCAATGCCGGTCAAATGAATACTACGACCTGGGTACTCGTGCATCAAATTACTTTCCTGGACACTTTGTCTGGCTTTGGATGGCAACACACAAGCGAGGAGTGTATGAGAAGTTTCTGTACAAGCACGATGTTCCCCCTCATCACGTCGGACCGACTGACTGCCGTGAATTACGTCGCCGCCAAGGTGACGACGGAGAAACGCCGTTCTCACAGGACACAAGCTCATGTGGCTCCCTTGAGCCACCGCCACCGTCGATCTTCCTATTTTTCTTTACGACGATAATACTGCGGCCTCGGAAAAATTGTTACGCTGCGTTGAGCATTATTGAGGAGTCCGATGAAAAAGAGGGAAGTGGCCCGCGCAGCCTGATCTGAGCTCTGAGCCTTTTGCGGTTAGCTTTCATCCGTCCAGCTCTCACTTGTTTAAGACCATCTCAAATATACATTAAAAGAGATAGATGTCGGGCTAGAGGAATTTCTGACAAAGTATACATATTTTTATTGTAACCAGGACAGGAACACAAAGAAAGAAAGAAAACCTGAGCGCTAAATTGCAACTTATGTATTGAGGGAACAACGACGGCATATATATCCACACGCCTGCGTGGGCACAGCCTAACAAAACTAGACATCGCACTAGACGTGATAGAAAATTCACCTCAGCCTTGTACAAGGTAACTGAAGTGTTATTCAAGCAATCTGATCCAGATTTTTCTCTAAAAAGTGCCTGCAAGGTTTCACCAGTGTCACTCACGCAATCTGATCCTGATTTTCTGTTAAAAAGTGCCTGCAAGGTTTCACGAGCGGTTTTTAAATACTTCTGCCTAGGCCTGACACGCAACGGAAACGTGGTTCACAAGCTTTGCAAGCAATGCAGTGGTCAACAAGATTCGTGTGCTCCCTATTAGCCACGTATCTTTCATTTTCCCTGAGTCGGTCGTTAACGCAACACCCCGTCTGGCCGATGTTCACGATGTACAAAGGAATCTGATATACAGTGTTCATGACGTACTTTTAAAAACGTTTTCAGTGGTTCTTTAGACCGCCCCCTTTTTTGTCCTCGCATGTGATGCGACCGCAATGTTGTCGAGTTTCCTGGGGGCCGAAAAGATCCACCGGCACGTCAAACCGATTTTGCACCTTTTATAAGTAGTGGGTTATCTTTATCAGATAGGGAACCACTTCCAGTCTCTGTTGACTGTTTAGGAATTTCGAAGCAGTTGTGCACGTTCCAGGCTTCATTTCTTTCAGCAGTGCTTCCGCCGTGGCCGCCATGACCTACCCAGGATAGCCAGATGAAAACAGTCCACTCAACTGATGACCGAGGCTTGCTTGCATCTCATGCACACACGAGCTCTGCAGCGCACATTCCAGCCTTAGAGTTACAATGCCTCTCTTTTTTAATTTCGAATTGGCAGAACTGTATGGAAAGGGCTCCTTTTGAGCACGAGGAGAATACGCCCAACAATGACGTCTTTTTTGAGTATTAAACATAAGTCGAAGAACTGAAGAATGCCATCCTGCGGAAGCTCATAAGTGAAACTTAGTTCTTTGCCAAGAAACTTAAAATCATTGAGCACTGAAATCAGTGTTTGCTCATTAGAAATGAAGCATTTATTGTTCAATAGAAGTATATAGTTATCCATATAAAGAAAAAATTCACGGACTTTGTAACCGTTAAAATGAGTAAAACGATCGTGTAAAGAGCGATCGATGTATGAAAAAAAGACGTTGCACAAAACTGGTGCAATGCATGAACCCATACAAATACCTTTCGTTTGCAGGTAAACCTGGTAGTCAAATTTGATAAAAGTGCTACGAAGATACAACTATAAATGCCTAAAACGTTATCCATTCACATGCCTGCTGCATTTTGGAACGCAAAAGCACCATTTTCATCTATGCAATCTTTGAAGGCAGGGAAAAGTTCTGGATGAGGCACAGCATAAAAGAGCGCTTCCACATCGACACAGAAGGCATAATCTACATAACTGTGAGCTTGAAAGAAACGAACAATGTCAGTTGAATTCTTTACCGAGAAGGGGTCACTTATTCCACGACATTGAAAACTTTTAAAAGGAATTTACTAACTCAGTGCTGCCACGCGCCACCTTCGTTCACATTGGTACAAAACGGAGTATCCAGTTTGTGTGTCGTAACGCTAAAGAGAACATCCATGTTCCTGTCCTGGTTGCGCTAAAGATATGTATACCTTTAGGACCATTTAATCCACTACAATATATTTAAAAACATTCCGGTGCTTTTTTTTGCTCATTGACAAGCCTTTTGCAGCCATAGCATGCCATAGCTATGGCCAGGCCAGACCGCCCATCGTCTGCATTGTCTGCACATGATTCGGTCCTTGGATGTCTCGCTGTTGCTGTGTTGCACCAAGCGACTTCTCGCGTGTTGGATAACAGATGAGACATGATTGTACAACAATGCTCTTAGAAACACCGACATAGAGAGTCAGCCCGGCATTTTCCGTTTTTACATCGGAGTGAGCTGTAACCTATACGGCGTCAGACACGCGACGCCGGTGTCGGTGGTTTGTACACATAAGTAATTGTTTGGATGGGAGAACATGGGGAGGGGAGCCCGAGCACGAATGAATACAGCATGTACTTATTAGTAGGTGCAGTTTTAGGCCTACGTCTTGAGCATTCATGAAACTTTGGGCCTTTTTATTACTGTTGCAATAGCGGATATATTGTTCAGCTCGTGGTGAAACACACTATACGCCTCCGTCTTGCATAGGCACGACTTGGCGCGCATTTTATATCATGAAATGGCTTGTCGGAAGAATTAGGACTGCAGCTCTTTTAGTATTAAAGGTGTTTGGGCCGCTGACAATGATTTACAGGCCGTATAAAACAGTAAACTTGTAATAAGGTGGTGCATAAGAGAGGCTTACGGCCTGCAGACATTCAATCAGTGTTTTTTATTCACATTGTGCGCCAGTTTCTAAACATTGTGATTTGAGGAGATCCAGCTTTTTTTTTTCTGGAAGCCGCAGAGATGTTTTCACTACCCGCCATGTGTTCTCTCGGTTGATATTTTCAGGTTTGCTTGTATTAAGGTAGCCGCCGCGGTGGCTCAGTGGTTAGGGCGCATAGCTCTTGATCTGGAGTACCTGGGTTCGAACTCGACTGCGGCGGGCTCGTTTCGATGGAGGCGAAACGCTAAGGCGCCCGTGTGCTGTGTGATGTCAGTGCACGTTAACGCTCTCCAGGTGGTCGAAATTATTCAGGAGCCCTCCACTACGGCACCTCTTTCTTCCTTTCTTCTTTCACCCCCTCCTTTATCCCTTCCAAATTGCAGCGCGGTTCAGGTGTCCGAAAAGAAAAATAGAAAGACCCCTTATTGATTTTTGAATGCGTGCCTGCCTGTATATCAGTAGCTTTTTTCTGTAGAAGTTACACTGAAATAATATCGGTGCAACGAAATTCGCAGATGGGACTAAGCGAGACATACAGATACAGATAATTTTATTTCCAGTTTCAACTGGAGGGTTTCCTGGCTAAAAGCTGCATGGGCAGCTTGACTGGGTCCAGGAAACCCCTACAATCAGCAGCACACGAACGGTACAAGAAATTTTCAAAACTCGTCACACATACAGTAGTATAATATTTCAAGAAAAACACTCGACACGTATATACACTGACTCGAATATTGTTAAAAAAAGTTCAAACACTAAAACAGCCATATATATGTTGAAAAAAAACATTGAAAACATTAAAACTCAAGCAAAACTTTCCACAATCATCAAGTGGAGGCATAGAATGATATTTGAACAAAATATTTCCACAGCTCAGCTTTTGTATATCTCGTTGTATGTTTATAAGTGTTTAAATCATGGGGCAGATTATAAGACAACATTTGTAATTTACATTCGGTGCGAAAGCGAAACATTCTGTCCAATTCCAGCGACGTCCAATCGTGGGTAAATCGAAAGGATTTCAAAATTTGCGCCGGTGGAACAGAAGCAAGAAGTGGGTGTCAGTTGCTGTTACCAACCCCTGGGTACGCTAGAGTCTATTGGGGCGGCAGATAAGCAGTCTGAAAATGGATCCAGTGAAACCGAAGCAAGAAGTCTGGGCCAGCTCCTTCAGCAACCGCCAGGTGCTTTAAAATTGATTTCAGCGGCACACGAGGAATTCTAAAGTCGCGCCAGTGAAACCGAAACAGGAAGTGCGGCTCCAGTTGCTATCACCAGCGGCTAGGTGCGCTAGAATCGTTTCGGGGGATGGGGTCTATGGAAGTGTCCTCTCGCATTCATTCCCTCATTGTGCTTTTCCCTTTGACGGAGCGCCAGCGGCGGTCTTTTGCAGCTGCCACCGAAAACGCACCGAACCGGCACCCAACCACCCACGCTCGGGTGCCGATAGCGGCTGACGATAAGATCTATCATGCGGTTGCCTTTGAGGCGGTGTTGCCTCGGGTGCTTTAACACGTCCTACTCGGTTCACCTTCGTTGAAACCATATCATCTCTTCCTCTAACTATATCTCTTGTGAAAGGGAGGAACAAATTTTGTAAGTGTGCTTCGGAGCTCTGTTCCGCGTTCCGTGGTCGCGGACTGAGAGCTCTGAGAGAGACAGAATTATGGTTCGACGTTTCTTTTGCAAAACACGTGCTGACCATTTTTTAAAGGTTATAGGTGAATTAAGATTCCGGATTTTTGGACCTCGGTAATGTTTATATTCTTTGAAGTTAATGTTGATTGGGCAAAGTGCGAGACCGCGCTTCAGCATCTGCTTGGCAGCATCATTTTTGTATTTTCAAATATGAGCTGTAATACATTGCTCTCTTCATCCGGCGGCGTCAACGGCATATCTTCTGCTCGTATCAAAATGTAAAGGCGGTTGTTTATATTTCTACATGTGTTCTGCTAGCAGAAGCCTATCTCGTACATGTTTACACGGTTCTTCGTGAAGCTTGCAGTCCTTCCTCGCCACACTAATCTACTAGTGTCTGTCTTCCGTCGCCTTTTAGAGCTATTTAATTCAGTTCGCTTTTAAGATAAATTAGCTGCTCTTCACAAAGATCTTTTAGATATGTATGAGTGATAGTGACGAATAACCTGCCATTTTTTCCATTGATCGTGTAGTTCAGGGCGAAGCGGACCAAAGCAGCCCCTGACAATAATTTACATCTCTGGGTACTGTTCTGGGTTCTGAGTAGATTTTATGAATCTGTAAATGGGACCTATAATTCAGTTGTTTCGAGGGTAGTTTTTTGGCACCGAGGAAAGCTTGCCTTTATGATTTGGGACGGTTAGTGCTTCCAGTTTTGAGTCACTTGCGCTTGCATGGAGCGGGCCACCAGCTGTGTGTCACGCGTTTAGTGGTTTTCTTTTTAAGGCTATTGCAGTGGCGGCGTCCACGTCGGCGTCTTTCTCGGAGCAAGTGAGTGTTCTTAAGCGCTTAGGTGTGTGTGCAAAAGCAGTGTGGTGCGATTTGCTGTCTGGTGTCTGTTGTGTACCCGCACGCTGCTCCGCTGGTGTGGGGTCTGCAACTTCAATTGGCAGCGCACGCTTAGCATTCGCTTAAAGTTAACATCCCTTGCTAAACATGGAACACTCTCATAACGGTGTCGAAATCATACAGCACGCTGACATTCATCGTGACGTTGTGGCACACGTTATTCATCATTTTGCTTTTCGGAAACGGAAACAACAATTAGCCGCCGCAGTGGCTGAGTGTTTATAACGCTCGGCTGCTGGCCTGAATGACGCGGGTTCGATCCATGGCCGCGGTGGTCGAATTTCGATGGAGGCGAAATTCTAGAGGCCCGTGTGCTGTGCGATGTCAGTGCACGTTAAAGAACCCCAGGTGCTCGAGATTTCCGGAGCCCTTCACTACGGCGTCTCTCATAGCCTGCGTCGTTTTGGGACTTTAAACCCCCAAAAACCATAAACCAGAAAAACACAATTGCTGGCAAAGAATTCCCTGTCGTCACAAATAACTGCAAAAAACATCTTCCGGGACAGTACTGAAGCGCCTTTACTAAACAGTCTTGACAAGACACTTGAGTTGTCTCTTCTCTCCGCCTCACTCCCAGGCTTGGCTGGGGATGAGCCGGAGTCAGGCGCATTCTATGGTGAACCTCCATGCACGTATTTTATCGAAGTGCTCCAGACACGGTTCTCACTTCAAAGTCAGGGGAAGTGTTAAAGAAGCAAATCGCAAAACTGGTCCTATTATGGAAGGCTCTGTAATAATTTTGATCAGCTAGAAATCTCTAACATGCTGTGGCAAGGCACAGTACGCAGATGTGTTCTGCATTTTGGCTCCATCTACATACTACAGGCACGCTCTCACTCTGAAAATCATAGGACAAGAGGTGAGAATCAAGGTTGCCTATTCTATTCAAAATAGGCGCACAGCGCCTTCGAATGGCATGGCGCCCCCTTATGGGGGACATATTTATGTTGGATGAAGCTTGATGTCCGAAAGCATTCCTGATGATATGAAGATAGCCCAAATTGTTCCCATCTTCAAACCAGGCGATCGCGCAAGCCCAGCTAACTAACGTCCAATATCCCTTGCTAGCACATCTCAGCTTCTAGAGCGCGTTATATCATCAAGCTTAATGTCCCACCTTCATTCAAATAACTTCTGTTATCCTCATCAGCATTTCTTCAGGAAATCACTTTCATGCGGAGCACAGCTGGCCGAGTTTACCCAACACATATATAAGGACATAGACGTTAACCTCCAATTAGACGGAATATTTTTAGACTTTTCAGAGGCATTCCATCGCGTTTCTCCAGATCGTGTGCTTGCGAAACATTCGTGTCTCGGGATTCCTACCAAACTAATCTGCTGGCTCGAACATTTTATAAAAGGACGCTGGCTGCTCACATCCGCAATAACATCCTGTTATTTTCAACACATGTAACATCCGCTGTCCCTCAAGGGGCCGTCCTATCACGATTACTTCGCTTAATGTACATTAACGACCTGCCCACTAAAATTCAATGCAAATAATGAATATTTGCGGATGATTGTGCCATTTAAAATGCAATAAATATCCCGTCTGATAACCTTGTTTTGCAACAGGATCTTGACGTTAATGCATCATGGTGTGAAAAATGGCAGACGCCTTTAAATATCTCTAAGTGCAACTCATTGTCCTTCGCTCACAAATACATCTTGACGCATCACACTTGCAGCATTTCTTCAGTCTCTATCTCTGTTGCGAAAAGCTTATAAATATGTTTGTGTACATCCCACACCACCACTTTTTTGGTTCACCCACATTAGAACCATTTGCTCCGACGCTTCAGCACACTTGGCAACCTCATAAGCAAACTGAATTCTGCAGCCCCTAACATAAAACATCTCATGTACGAAACTTTTGTACGGCCAAAATATGAATATGCATCATACATCTGGCACCCATGGCGATCGTATCTCACAATCGAATTGAAATCGATCCATAATCGTGCCGCTTGGTTCATCACTTCATCACTTCATGTCACTCAAGAGAAGCCATTGCCACCATCCTCAAGCAGTCCCTCAGGCTCTCAACACTCGAATCACTTCGTGTCGTTTGCCACCTATGCATACCTCATACATTTTATCATAACACAAGATCAAGGCACCCTTTATTAACCACCCCTCTACGAACGTAACACGGTAACCAGATAGGACGCGTCAGTGGCCACACGTCTGCTTACAACTCATTCTTTCCCAAAGCAATAGCACTCTGAAATTCATTGGCTAACGACATCGTATCATGAACTGACCACAAATATTCAGCGAGAAAATAAAAATTCATCTCGTGCAGATTTTGATCTCTTATGCGCACTTTTTAGCGAATATTGTGTAATGTGTCCTTGAACGCTTTATCGTCTGCTGTTGAACCCTGACATGATTACAGCCCGTTAATTTTGTTGGTCGTTTGATTGTCTTTTATGCAGGTTCACATCGCTTATTCAGCTGCAAATCAATATATCCCCCCTTATGTTATGCCATCCATCCTTTGTGGTAATAATAAATGAAATGAAATGAAAAATCATAGCTGCGAAAACATTAGATAGTGTTCACGACCACTACAAAATCGATTTATTTCGGTTACTCAGCTGTCTTGTGACTGACTGGCATGACAGAAAGAGGGCGTTGAGGTCCCTGTTCAGCGTGGAACTTGATTTGTTTTCGTGACACCCGCCCCCCGCCCGTTCCAAATACGGTGTGCATCACAACACGCATGACACAGGAGAAAAAAGTTGGGCGGCGTTTAACCATGGTTACACCCAAAGATCAAGCGCTAGCAGCGTGGCATAAGCCCGGGACAAATTTGGAGGCCGCCACCATATAGGGCCCGTTCAATTATGTTTGGACGCTCTTTTTGGTCCAAATCAGCCAATGTCAAACTTAGGGCCTGACCAGAGCCAACTGTTTGAAAATGACGCGGGCCGAATTTGGAGGTCATCAGCGTATAGGGCACGGTCAACTATGAAGCGTGAATTGCTGGGCGAGCTGGGACATGTTCACGAGAAAAATAACAGCGAAAAAAGACGCAGGACCAGGAGAAGACACACACAGACCGTCGTCGGACTTCAACTGTTTTATTATTTGTTGCACCACGTGTTTAAGGATACAGTTTCGCAAGCGCACATACTGCTACATTCATCAAAGTCCGGATGTCATTATAAGCCAGATAAAAATGCCACTTTTGGTCAGTAAGATTAACATGCGGGTCGCTGATATAAACATACTCGCTCGTTCTTTTTGAATAGAAACGCTTCTAAGAATTCGCGCTCGTGCCTAAACTTCCGCGGATGATGATGGTAGTGCTGTAAAGCAAAGCAGAGCAGTTTTGGCACTCTTTCACATGTATGGCCTGGTTACTTCCTGTGCCAAAACGCAGCGTTCCGCCGTGTTCCCTTAGTCGCTTGTTCTATAATCTTCGTGCTATATCTGTTGTGCATGCCATGTTCGCACTCACTGTTTCGTTGGCTAGACGACGACTGTTGCCACGCCATCTTTTTGGAACCATCTCTCGGCATTCAAGCCGGTCGCCAATGGAATTTCTCATAATGAGGCTAGTAAGGCTTCTGCCGTAAGAAAAATCGCAGGTCATGCTGGAAAGCAGTTGGCCACACTTACGACTACTTGGCCAATTTTCAAACTGCAAACACCATTTGGTGGCTACCCAAAACACCTCATTCAATTACTCAAATTCTGCTGCACCAATGCCACTAGCGTCCTGTTCACACCTCATCATTTTTTTTATTTTAGAGCAAAAGCTGTATTCATGCAGTACAAACGCAAAGAAAGGATGGACCAGTCAATTTCAAGATGAAGCTCAGGCCCTCGCTTTGGCATTTCCCACCCCTCCTGTCCGGTTCTCCAGCGAAACCTGGTCCTCCAAATGTCAGCTGGACAGCGCCGCCTCCCAGTCCTCAGTTTTCGGGTTTTTGAAGCTTGGTATAGCTGGGTTTTTCTGGCATGCCATTAATATATGGTATAAGTCAGCCACTTCACCGCAGAAGGCGCTCTAGGGATCATAAGAATTTGTAAACATTTAGCGGAATTTTAGAGGTTATAGACAAGAATTAGATCGTAATTTCGTTAAAATGACGCCTTGCTCACTGTTTACATTTTTATGAGGTTCGTCGTATATTTCCTCGTTAATCTCAAATGGTCGAAAAACTCCCTGCAGCTTAACTTAATAGTGGTCAGAATAATTAGGTTCCGGAGAATGTTGCCGGGCCCAGGATAAAACCCCGCTGACAGCTACGTGAGCGCCTTCGTTTCCAACATTCCCTGACTGTTCTGGAGTCCATACGACTCTGGATTTACAGACTGCATCTTCTTGAGTTCTTAGTATTCAGTGTTGGCGTTTATCAATCCTTCCTCTAGCATTGTGACAACATGCAGTTTGGGAGTCCGTAATAACACAGGAAATGTTCGTGGAAACCATCGCCACAGCTATCGCCGCTTCGTCAGCCTTGGCAGTTCTCTGACATTGAATTCACGGTCTATTAACCAATTTCCCTTGCGCATCCGTGCATGCTATCGGTGATATTCCGTTGACGACTCCTGCCGCGTCCACGTAAACTGCACCTTCCATCGCGCCCCATGTTCTCCTGATGGCATTGGCCCTAGCCTTCCTTCTTTTCTTATTATATTCGGGGTGCATATTTCTCGGAATGGGCAGCACAGTCGATCTTGCTTCCAAGCTGATCTCCCAACTCCTCTCTGTCCTCCGTAGACCAAATGCATGGAAGCCCTATTCTATCGACTACGTTCCTTCCTGTACAGCCTCCTAACAGCCGTATTCTCTGCGATATGGAATCGCCCTCAGTAATTCCATCTGCAGTATTGTGAATGCCCATGTGTAGTAAGATTTATGATCCTGCGTTGACCGGGATACCAAGTGCTCTTTTATATAGTTTGTGTATTGTGATGTCCAGCTTGTTTTCATTTATCTTGCATTTCAGATAAGCTGCAGTGTGAGCTATCCTCCTCACTCTAAAGGCCTGTATTAACTTCATGGTTTCTTTTTTCTTTAAGTCTATGCTTTTGGTTTGATACCCTCATAAAAATTCTCGCCACTTGCTCAGTTGTTGCCTGAAGTGGCACAACTACTGCCGCGTTGTTGCCCTTGGCGTCTTTTTAAAAGACCTAAGATTTTCGCAAGTGGCACCTCTTGAATTTGCTCTACCCCCAAAAATGCAACATCAAAGTCAGAGTCTCCTGTCTTCCTAAATATTAGTAACTCGGATTGGTTGGGTGCGCATTGGAGTTCACAGCTATTAGCGTATTCTTGCACGGTATTCGCCCCACATACTAGTCTTTCCTGCATGCTCCATATTGGCCCTCCGGAGGCCCAAATCGTAAAGTCGTCAGCATACAGGGCGTGTCTGACACCCTGTATGCTGTGCAATTCACTCGGTAGTCCTAATAGTGCAATGTTGAAGAGAAAGGGTACAGCACTGTCCCGTGAAGTGTGCCCCTAGTTCCTAGCCGCTTGAACTCCGACTTGACTTCTCCGACATTGAGCCTAACGCTTTGGTTCTAGAGAAATTCTTTG
Source organism: Amblyomma americanum (assembly GCA_030143305.2). Taxonomy (NCBI): domain Eukaryota; kingdom Metazoa; phylum Arthropoda; class Arachnida; order Ixodida; family Ixodidae; genus Amblyomma; species Amblyomma americanum. The sequence continues at coordinate 273 of JARKHS020006668.1, read as the reverse complement.
ATATAATTATACATCTTTCGATCACAATTGCAGTCCTGTAATTTTTTGATTGCGATATCATGTTTGACATCGTCAAATGTACATTTGAGGTCTATTGCTACAATTTCTTTGGTCGGACAGTCTCTAGTGTAGTCTGTTATTTCTTCGTTTGGTGGCACATGTACTTCGGTCTGAACTCTATCATTGTGTTTTGGAAGAGGCCACTTTTATTTAAATGTCTGTAAATTCTTTTATATTTAACTTTTTCTATTAACTTGCCGGTGCACACATTTA
>JARKHS020006667.1:0-33477 GCA_030143305.2 Amblyomma americanum | reverse complement strand
CTGCCAGCTAAGAATCTTGGTTATTGTCACGCTAATTGTTTAGATATCCGTCCGTCGTAATGTTTTTCTTTACGTTAGCCTCACAGGGCATCATTTTAAATCAGATTTACACCTGGCATGGTTCTCAGTGCTGGCCACACGTATACTCCGGCTGCAGCACACGCGTTGTCCGAGATACGGAACGCAGGGAATAGACGTGGCAGCGTAGTGCTTGCTTGCTTTTGGATCCTCCCGTCATGCTTCGTAGCTAATGTGCGAAGGGCGAATGTAAGCATATTACAAAGAGCGAGCCCCGGAGTCAGTGAAGAGAGAAAAAACTTGCATTCACCTCACTTGAGAAGCTACGCTCGGCGCCGGCACAATATTTCAAACGACGCCTCTGCTACCTTCAATCCTAGATTTTGTGATATTTTATCAGACTCGTGCCAATGAAACGCTTGTTTCGAAAACAGTAGAAAAACTGCCCGAATCGTCCGCACTTCGCGGGCCAGCGGCGGAGGCTGGGCAAAAATATCTGACCCAGCTAGATCGGGAGCGAACAGCCGTTTTCTTATCGCCCACGGGAACTCCATGGGGGTTGGTCATAACTCGTTTTCTTGTGCACGAATCGCGTCCATATGCTGTGCGGCAGTGTTGGCGCAACTGGGGTTGGATCATTCGAGAGCCAGAGGAGGTGTTCAGTCTCTGGCACCGGAGGAGGGAAGCGCCCGAAGTCTTCGCAACGGCCGCACCATACGTAATAAGGAGCCCGAACGCACCTCTCGCGTTAAAAAAGACGGACGATTTGCACTGTTTAGGCCAATAGCGAATTACGACACTTTGGTTTCCGTTCGATGCTCGGTTTTCAAGACCTGCGAAACCGATAAGTGGGGACCTTAGTGCTAGCGCACCAAGAATTATTAGGCCGTTTGAGGCAAACTAAAGGGGCAATGCGATAACGGTGCGTTCTGGATCCAATGCGCACAAATGGAAGTCGATGAAGACGTGCAATGCACAGCTAGTAACTAAAGAGGAAAAAAATTCCAATAAGGACGGGCGTAAGGCAGGGAGACAAAATCTGTGTTGTGTTTTGTTGTGTTTTATGGCGCATAGGCAACTAAGGCCATCATGCGCCTAGCTCGAGGTATAGGAGAAATCTCTGGATGATTTTATAGAAATGTGAAAATCGTCGGTGGTGCAGAGTGCTTAAATAGTTAAAATTACTTCATGATGATGAAGGAAAAAGATGCTAGAAATGGGTACTATTAAAAACTTTTAAAGGGGGTCGGGTCACCTCAGCGGCCATCCTTACCACGGCAAGGATCTTGAGGCTTCCAACCAATCAAATACAGACCTCACCCTTTTCCTCAGGAATGAGAAATGGCTGAGGTGTATCAGGCGAAGTACTGGGTCATGATTTACATATTTTTAAGAATACCAGCTTCCGTTAAAAATCTAGAAACGCAAGGCATGTCCACAATTGCATTATCACTCAAGAACAGTGCTGGATGAATAGGGATGCATTGGTTATAAAACGGAGAGAAACACTTTTTCCGTAGCCTTTCCAGTTTAGAGCATGAAATTAAAATGTGATTGACTGTAAGTTCATCTCCGCATGTACAAACTGGTATGTATTCTTTCTTTAGCAGGAAGCTCTGTGTAAAGTGCGTGTGACCTATCCGGATACGGCAGATAATGACCTCCTTGAAACGTTTCTGGTGCACACATGACTTCGATTCACCTAGGACTGGTTTTCTCAACCATAGTTTGTTATTTAGTTCGTTCTTCCAAGTGGACTGCCATTTTTTCCTTGCATCATTATGTAGTAAGTTCATTCAATCTCTATAGGGCAAATTTATGTTTTTAATCTGGTTGTCACAAGCTTGAGCAGCGCACGAATCTGCTCTTTCGTTGCCCTTTATGCCGACATGACTTGGTACCCAGCAGAGTCTTATGTTTGGTCCTTGAGCTATGGCTGTTGTAATGTTGTGTATGAGGTCGCCAAGCAGCGGGGTTATTGCATTTTTAGAATGAAGGGCTGTGAGCACACTCAGCGAGTCTGTGTAAATAATAGTGTTGGGGAGGTTCTCATTTACTATTTTTTCTATGGCTACACAGATGGCGTAACATTCCGCAGTGAAGACGGAAGCGCACACCGGAAGTCTTACTATTTTATTCGAATTTCCCTGTACAACTGCGCTTCCAACGTATGCATCTGTTTTTGAACCGTCGGTATAAAATGCTGCGAAAGTAGTGTACTTTTCCTCGAGTGTGAGGAATTCTTGTATTATATGCTGTTGCGGAAATTGCTTCTTACGGAACCGTGTACGAGTGAAATCACAGATTCCAGGGAAATTGTGCCATGGCGGCAATGGACCTCGCCTTCGGGCAATGTTTGGCAATACGTCTAGTATGCCAAGGTGCCGGCACATCTCTTCAAATCGCAAGAGGAGAGGCCGAGTAGCTTGCGGCTTGCTGTTGAAGAGTGTTCTAGAAAGGCACTTTGTGGCGATAGGGTAACATAGATGTTTATGCAGTGAACGGATTTTTAGAATGTATAAACATGTGAGTATGGCTCTTCTATCTGTAAGCGATGGTTCATTGGTTTCTACATGGAGACTGTTTATGGGTGATGTCCTATATGCACCAGTGGAGAGACGCAAACCTAAATTATGTACTGGATCTAGCCGTTTTAGGTGCGATGGTCTCGCTGACCCATGCACTATGCATCCTTAATCCAGGGTAGACCGTACTACAGAGCGGTGTATTTGTAAGAGACATGTCCTATCGGCTCCCCAGTTTTTTCTCGACAGCACTTTGAGTATGTTCAGGGATCGAGAAGCCTTCTTTTTCAACGCATTTATGTGAGGCAGGAAGGTAAGCTTTCTGTCGAATGTTATACCTAGAAATTTATGTTCTTTTTTCACGGGTAAGTCTGATTCCTTCAGGTGTAGGGTGGGATCTATCTGCATGCGTCGTCTGAGTGAGAAAAGAATGGCCACCTATTTCTGTGGAGAAAAACGGAAGCCGTTTTGGTCTGCCCATGTTGCCAGTTTATTTATTGTTAGCTGTATCTGTCGTTCTCATGTTGATGTATTCGGGGATGTGTAAGCTATCTGGAGATCATCTACATAGACAGAATACATTACGGACTTTGGGATTATTTACCTCATAGAATTTATTTTTACAATAAAGAGTGTTGTGCTCAAAATACATCCTTGAGGTACTCCGCTTTCTTGGATAAACTTCCTTGAAAAGGTTGAGCCTAGGCGGACGTGAAATGTACGGTTAGACAAAAAGTCTTTAAGGCAGTTCAACATCCTGCCGCAGATGCCCAGTTCAGCCAGGTCCTGAAAAATCGCAAACCTCCACGTTGTGTCATACGCCTTCTCTAAATCGAAGACAGCGAGACAATGCTGTCTGTGTATAAAGGCCTCACGAACAGTGTTTTCAAGACGAACCAGGTGGTCGGTGGTGGAGCAAGCTTTTTTAAAACCGCATTGATGGACATCCAGAAGCTCCCGGTCTTCTAACACGAATGATAGTCTGATATTCAATACACTTTGTGGGGTTGAATTGGGGAGATAAGTACGTTCTCCCCACTCAATCGCGGCTGACACGGTTCAAAGCCGCCCGGACCCCACCCCGTGATCGCGTACGCTACCGAGCGCTGGCCGACCAAGGCGGGCCTTGCTCTGGGGGAACAAAGGAGCGACACATTGGCTGACACAAACAGGCATTTATTGCTACAGAACCAATAACGCCAGCTAGCAACAAGGTACGCTAATGAATCAAGGTCGTCCGACTCACCAGCAAGGTTCCGAGCGAATGTTCGCCCGCGCTAGGGCAAGGGATATATACTCCGAAGGCCATACGGGACGAGTACGGGAGCCTGTCTTTCCGTCGCTTCCTCGCCCCGCCGGCGAAGAGCGGAGCCGCGAGCGACACGTCCGCTCGCGCCGAAGATCCCAGCCCAAGCCCCCCATGCCCCCTCTCCCGCGCGCGGGCTTTGGCAGTCTTGCTCGCAGCGATGCTGACGCCCTCTCTTGCCAGTTAATGTAACTGACAAGGGAATGCGCTCAGCCTCGAGGTGAGACTGCCGCTGCACGGTGCCTCGCGGGAAAGCAAACTCAGGGGGCTGCAGGGCAGGTCCCCACAACTTTCAAAAGATTTCGCTGGACAGCTAGTCAGAGCTATGGGCCGATAGCTGCTAGGAAGGGTAGATGGTTTTCCCGGTTTTAATAGAGGAACAATAACCGCCATCTTCCAGGCTTCGGGAAGTTTCTCCGGTACCCAAAATTTGTTTAAAAAATTTAAAAGTGCCTCCACAGCCGGTTTAGAGAGATGAGCCAGCATTTGATAATGTATTTCATCTGGGCCAGGTGCAGTTTGCTTACCAGCGGATAGTACTTTATTAATTCCTTGGATTGTAAGTAGGTTATTATAGGGCAGGATGTGTTGCTGGGCTTGTTGGTTTGACAGTCTGAACATTGTAGCGCTGGCAGACGACACGCGAAGGGAAGACGAGACACACAGTGCGCTGAACTAACAACTTTAATATCAAAGGAAGGCGATCCGCACGTCTTTGTACAGTGACCCAAGACAGCAGTGATTACAGGGCGCATGCGCAATTCAAAGCCAAAAAACACAAGCAAAGTGATCGATGTGCAGTAATGAATACAGGAATGTCTCCAAAGGACAGACACTGTGGTTGGGAGTTTGGAAAATTGCACTTGGTCTCGGATTTGGAGGAGTAGGTCGCCACTGGCTAGCTTCGTCACCTTGTAGCCAAGGCCCAGGGCATCAGTCAGAGATTTTGAAACTATGAATGGCGACATTTTCTTAGCTGGTCGATGTGGATTTTCACTATGTACGACATGGTAACTAGGGAAAACTTTTGTTTTTTGCAAGAACTGCGTAGTGGCAACGGTCCGCTTTCGTTTATGAGGGCGATCATTTGTTGAAGGAAAGGGATCCATAAAAAAAGTTGTTTTTCGGCTGCGGTGGCAGCCGCCCACCACGGAGCCCAACATGGGGCCGGGACAGGAGGTTGCAAGCTAGGCCTGCCCGCGTCAGCTGTACACCACAACTATAACCGAATAAGACGCAACTCAGGGTAGTTCGTCACACAAGGTTAACCCTCGCCGCCAGGAAAAAAGGGAAATCTAAGAGGGAATAGGAGACAGGATAGTTGTGAGAAAGAAGACAGGAAAGTGAGAGATGAAGGAGAGGATAGGAAAAGGCGACTGCCGATTTCCCCCGGTCAGGTCAGGCCGGAGGTGCCGTCTACAGGAAGCTGGGGACAAAGTGGTGTGTTGCCTCCGCCGAGGGGCCTTAAATGTCCAAAGGCTCGGCATCGGCTCAAACATCAGGATTCCCTTTTCCCCGGACACGGCAATGCCACGCAGGGCTAGGCGCGGGTGCTCGGGTACGTGGTGATGCACTGTTCACCATCATCCCCTTGCGGGCATGTCCCTGCGGATGCTTGGGAACCCGTGGTGTCGCCAATCACCAACGATGGATGGATGGATGGATGGATACGGCTGAACCCTTTAAATCGGGCGGTGGCTCAAGCCACCTAGCCATGACATGAAATTTTACTCTTCTCTTGATTTTAGCCACCAATCAGATAACCGTCGCTTGGTTACTTCTACCCGCTTAAAATCTACTTTCCCTTCACTGTCCTTAAACCCCAATGCCTTGGATAAATCAGCCCCGCTGCTTTCCACTGTAGGGTGAAGCCCTTAAGAGAAAAGTGTCAAGTGTTCAGCCGTTTCCTCCTTCTCTCTGCACGCAACGCACAACGTGTCTATCTCGTGGTACCATGTCTATCTCGTGGTAACGCCTGCAAGCTGCAGACGCCCCCCTGCGGGGAGGAGACAAAATATCGCCAATGCTATACACGCTTGTTTCCCCAGATCCGTTCCTGTCCCATGTTTCCGAGAAACAAGCATTGCGCCAGCGAACACGCGCTCTAATTCCTCCGTACCCTCTCCCCCATAGTCTCACTCGGGAGGAGGAGGTATCCGTGCGCCGGATTCGGGCAGCAGCGGCTCTGACTCCCTCAATGCGCCATCGGTGGCGTGACAAACGTTTTTTTTCCCTTAAAAGCAATCTACGTGATCGCTACCATTATGTTGACACTAATGGTATATCATAGAGTAACATGCGAAATCTATATGGTGTGCTCCAGGGATCCATTTTGGGGCCGTTTTTATTCTTGGTATACATCAACGATATTAACTCAGTCGCTGGTTTTACCGACATGGTTTTTTTATGCCGATGACACCAATGTCTTCTTCACTGGAACAAACAAAGCAAGCTTGGAAAAAGCTGCCAATGAATAGTTACCTAAAATATCACGATGGCTTTTAACTAACAAATTGAGTCCAAATACAAGTAAGACAAAACACATAATATTCAAGCCCATAAATAGGCCAGAGTATTCAACCATAAATGTAACCTATGACGGAACTCTGATAGAACAAGTAAAAGAACAAAAATTTTTGCGCGTATGGTTCAGCGAAGAGCTTTCATGGACTACGCATGTTAATAAATTAAAAGTTGATTTTTCTGTAATAACTGGGAGCATCTACGCAATCAGGAATCTGATAACGACCCCCTTAAAACAGGTATTGTATTGCCGCGAATATTTGCAGTGTTTGTACCTTCTTCAAATCTGCCAGCGCGCCACTTTATCGCTTTGTTTGCGACGCAAGAGGCGACTAGATTGATCTCGATTGGTCGCAGCCAAGCAGAGCTGATTCTACGTTGTTCCGGAATATTCTAGTAACTCTGCACGCTTTATCTCGAAAGTTCGCTATCAGCTTTAAATTGAGTACGGCCGACAGCGGCGGGGATTCTGTTCGACGACCGCAGAGCACGCTTGCCGCTTCGCCGCCGCCGAGTGATTCACTCCATAGTGGGCGCAAGTCAGCCCAATAAACGGTTTCCTTTTAGAAGAACTTTTGTTCGTCTTCACCGCTCCGTCGACTGCCGTCACCACTACGTGACATCTGGTGGAGGTACTGGGTAGCCTTCCATGTTCCCGACGCCCCCTTCAAGTCGTGAAGCCAGCCCTCAGTGCTTCGCCCCGGAGGACGAGCCAGCAGCTCAGCGAGCCAACCGACGTCTCCAGAAAGAGGAGCCTGAGTTCGGGACCCTGCCGGACCGCACCAGAAAGCGAAAGGACGCCGCTACGAGCACCACTACCTCGCCAAAGATGTCGACCCCGATCATACTGCAGCTGCCGCGGGCGCCGCCAACTTTCAATGGATCCCTAGGCGAAGACCCTGAAGAATGGTTGGACCAATATGAGCGCGTGGCATAATTCAACAATTGGCATGATGCGGCAAACCCCGGCACGTCTTTTTCGCACTGGAGGGCTCAGAACGCACGTGGTATGAACAGTGGAAAGCAGCGGGGCTGATTTATCCAAGGCATTGGGGTTTAAGTACAGTGAAGGGAAAGTAGATTTTAAGCGGGTAGAAGTAACCAAGCGAAGGTTATCTGATTGGTGGCTAAAATCAAGAGAAGAGTAAAATTTCATAAGTCATAGCTAGGTGGCTTGAGCCATCGCCCGATTTAAAGGGTTCAGCCGTATCCATCCATCCATCCATCCATCCATCCATCCATCCATCCATCCATCCATCCATCCATCCATCCATCCATCCATCCATCCATCCATCCATCCCACCCACCCACCACACCCACCCACCCACCCACCATCCATCCATCCATCCATCCATCCATCCATCCATCCATCCATCCATCCATCCATCCATCCATCCGTCCGTCCGTCCGTCCGTCCGTCCGTCCGTCCGTCCATCCATCCATCCATCCATACAACAACCCACCCACCCGTCCGTCCGTCCGTCCGTCCGTCCGTCCATCCATCCATCCATCCATCCATCCATCCATCCATCCATCCATCCATCCATCCATCCATCCATCCATCCATCCATCCATCCATCCATCCATCCATCCATCCATCCATCCATCCATCCATCCATCCATCCATCTATGAAAACCACGAGTCTTCCCTAACGACGTGGGAGCTATTCAAGAAGGAACTCTTGAAGGTATTCACCAGTGTCGTGAGGAAAGAAAGAGCCGAACGACTAATCGAGTCCAGGATCCAGCTTCCGAATGAGCCCGGCCGACCCCCATATGACCGATTAAAAAAAAGTTCAGTTTTTAATGCGCGGCGTAAAGGAACAACTCCTTGGCAGCCTCGTCCGCCAGCCGCCAAAAAAAGTCGACGAATTCATGCAAGAAGCCTGCACGATCGAGAAGACCCCCGACGTCCGGGCGTGGTAGTACAACCGTCCTTTTTCTGTCTGTGAAATCCGTCCGGACGCGACGACCACCACCGGCGACAACTTGCGGGAAGTGATCTGCGAAATCGTCCGCGAGGAGCTATGCCGATTATTGTCATCCTCCCCACAGCAGCAAGCAGCGAATCTGATGGATGTGGTACGGGAAGAAGTGCAACAGATACTTGGCACCCCGACGGCCACAGAACCCCAGGCCATGACCTACGCCGCTGCGGTACGTATTGCTATGCCCCAACGACAACCCCTACATCGGCTGCTCGATCTGTTGTCACCTCAGCTCAGTAATTTTGCCTTGTTTTCTAGTTATTAACTAGGTTATTTCCACCCTTGGAAGACGGCCGCGTCTTTAAGGCGGTACTGTCCCTACGGGAAGGGTACGGCAGCTCCGGCGCCGGTATCCTTAAAGGGACAGCGCCATCCGAAGGAGCCCAGTGGGGCGGAGGCGGCCATGGCATCACATGGCGGGGATCTGCCAGTCATCAGGGACGTCCAGCAGTGCAGTGCGTCATCATCGCTCAGTGGGGACGACTCAACTATCGTCGCCTCTGACGAGGAAGTGGCTGACATGGCGGAAATGGACAACGATGGCTTCAAAGTGGCGAGTCATCGGAAGCACCGGACAGTCGGCATCCCAGTGATAATTCAGCCAAAAGAGAAAGGTGTTGACTTCAGAGAGTGGAACGCTATCAGGCTGTTCGATGATATTAAAGTACTAGTGGGATCTGCTCCGATTCGCAGTCGCTTCACAACGCAAGGGGCTCTTCATCTAGATATCTCAACGGAAGAGCAAGTAGACATTCTTCTGCGGTGCTCTCGGATCGGTGGCATACGAGTTCAAGCCCGGTTGCCACACTCCTACATGACTAACACATGTGTTATAAGGGGAGTACCAGTGTGGTATTCGGAAAGTGCCATTCTTGACTACTTGAAACCGCAAGGAGTTCTGCACGTGCGACGGTTAATGCGCCGGGTGGAGCCTGGAGAACAACAATGGGCAGCGAAGCCTACAAACTCTATTGTGCTAACGTTTGCCCCCAACACCGAGCGCCCTGGAATAACTGACCTTGGTTTCACCAAACATGCAGTCCACGAGTTCGTTGAAACTCCTCCCCGGTGCTTCAGGTGCCAACGCTTTGGACATGTAGCGAGAGTTTGCAACAAAGATCAACGTTGCAAGCGGTGTGGTGGTGGCCATGATTACAAAGAGTGCAAGGCAGATTTTGCTTGCGCTAATTGTGGAGGTGACCATCCAGCGAGTTTCAGTGGCTGCACATTCCGTGTAAGCGCCTTACACCGTCGCAAGTCCTTCATTAGTGGCCCCAAACCACAACCTACTGAGAAGCCGATACATGGAAGTGAAGAGTTCCCTGCGCTCGGGTCGGAAGCTCGGGACGTGGTAGCAAGCGACGTCGCTGCACGACCTGATCCGAGCAAGTCGGCAACGGCCTCCGAGGGTGAGTTGGCTGTTCGATCTGCTTCTGCAAAAAGTGTCCATGTTCCTCAGCGACCAGATCAAAGCAAGACTCGACAACATGGAGGACATCCCCTTGCCTTAAATGAGATGCACACACCAGCTACCATGGCCAAGAGTGGGTCCCAGTCCCCGTCTTTTGTCGAAGTGGTGCGCCAGTGCGTGCAGCAAAATAAGGAGCTCAAAAGCCGGAATCTCTCCGACCTTCTACGCGTTTTGTTTGATGTCCTGCGTTCATTTAGCCAAGCGATGCAGCCTGGCACTTTGAAGAACTTTATACAGCTGGTGCTTTCCATTGAGACCTTGATCACCGCCTTCGCAGAGAACTTCAACTCCTAGATGGCTAGTTTTCTTCAACCTGTTGCAACTAAAAACCCTAGAAAAGTGCCGTTTATCATGCAATAGAACTGCGCTGGGATTATAAGTCGATTAGCAGAACTAAAATTGTTCTTGAAAGAGAACTGTGTTCCAGTACTGGCCCTCTCGGAGGCTGGCTTGCCAAGCGGGAGGTCTTTGCCGGGATACGTCGCCCACAAGAATTGCAGCATCAAGTCTTTTCCCGCAGGAAGTGCCGCCCTTTACATACGAAGGCAGATTCCTCATGTGGCTTTGAACGTCACCGATCTTTGCACCGACAGTATTGAGGTAGTGGCTGTGAGGATTCGGCTCGCCTTCCGAACTCTATCCATTGCATCACTATACGTGTCCCCGCGGAAGAAGGTCGATATGGCTTTGTTTCTCCAGCAACTTTGTGACCGCTTCCCAGCACCCAGAATCATCTGCGGTGACTTCAACGCCCACCACCCTGCCTGGGGTGACAGGAACACAGATCCTCGCGGACGCCAACTTGTAGAAGTCATCGACAGTTTGGACCTGTGCGTGGCCAATGACGGAAGTCCCACTTTCTTTCGGCCTCCAACCTCCCCCACATCTATAGACCTAACCTTACATTCACCTGACGTCCGTGTGCAGTGGTCAACTAGAGCTGACCGAATGGGAAGTGATCACTACCCGATATTTGTGTTTACTGCCGACTTCCATCTGCGTGGTCCTAAAATTTGCCATGTTGTTAATTGGGAAAAATACAGGGAGCACTTAGCCTGTGTTTCCGGCGATGTGACAGACAAAATGATTTATGCTAAGATGGCTGCTACCACGGCGCTCAATCTACCTGATCATTTTCCGACTCCGGATTTAAAACTCAGGAACCTCTGCGCAGCGCGCAGAAGGGCGGAGCGACATCTGTTGCGGAAGAAGGACGACAGAGCCTTGAAGACAACTTTCAACAGGCTCAACTCTGCCATTAGACGTCATGCGAACAAGCTCTGTAGGTCCCAGTGGGCATCCTTTTGCGCTAGTTTGACTGTTTTCACACCGATAACGAGAATTTGGCGTGTCGTTGGCAGTCTTGCTGGTGGTCTCGTCCGAGTAAACCTTTCGAGGCGCTTGCATTGCGCACGCAGAAACATCTCGTGTGCTTGGCAGAGGAATTTGCGGATGCATTTGTAAATTCCAGACCAGGCATTCATCCCTGCGCTCTACCTGCTACGTCTCCGTCTGTTACGGACGCCCCGTTCACACTTCGAGAACTACAGACAGCGCTCCGCAGCCTGTGGCGTCGCTGTGCACCAGGACCTGACGGCATTACCAATCAAATGTTACAGAACCTGCCTCTGGAACACCGGAAGATGCTCCTAACCTATCTCAATCGAGTGTGGGAGTCTGGTGACGTTCCCCCTTCATGGAAGGTGGCTTGTGTAGTCCCACTGCTGAAGGCCAGCAAAGAGATGACAGACGCGGCCTCGTGTCGTCCTGTATCGCTGACGTCGTGTGTGGCTAAGCTCATGGAGAAGATGGCAAGTAAGCGTTTGTCTTGGTGGCTTGAGGATATAAGGGCACTACCAACATGCATGACTGGATTCCGCACAGGTTTAAGCGCGCAAGATAGCGTCCTGGACTTGATAAGCCACATTGAACATCAGAGTGCTTTTGGACTTTCAACACTAGCTATTTTCCTAGACGTATCAAAGGCTTATGATAGCATCCTCCAGAGCTCAATACTGAATAGTCTGCAGGTCGTAGGCGTACAGGGCTATCTTCTGCGATTCATTCACTCATTTCTCAGTGATCATAAATTTAGAGTGCGGTTAGGCAGTACAATGAGCTCCGAAAGGGCGGTAGCGCGAGGGTACCTCAGGGTAGTGTCCTGTACCCAATGCTCTTTAATGTTGTCATGGCTGGTCTTCCCGCAAAAGTGCAAAAAACATTGTAGGCATGTCCATATGTCGATATATGCAGACGACATTTGTCTTTGGTTAACCGGATATCAACACAAACGCTTAGCTCTATTAGCGCGACAGGCCGTGCTTTCAGTTAAAAGTTACCTTCAAGGTGTTGGGTTGACTCTCTCGGTGGAAAAATCTGGCTTCGTCCTGTTTCCAGGTAGGGGACGACGGTATGCGCGGCTGAGCATAGACCTTGATCAGTCTTGCCTTCGTCAGGTTAACCACATACGTTTTTTGGGCGTCACTATTGACTCACGTCTACAGTGGCGACGAGCTGTGGACTCGATTGTGGCTTCACTATCTTCGCGTCTCAATGTGCTTCGTAGAGTTGCTAGTGAGCAATGGGGAAACCATCCTGCTTCAATGATCAGGCTTCACGATGCCCTGGTGACAAGCCGCATAATGTACCAGCTCCCTTTAATTTCCCCCTCGGTATCGCAGCTGGAACGCCTTGAGGTTTTGCACAGAATGGGACTAAGGAGGGCTCTCGGCGTTCCGCAAGCTGCTCCAAACAATGCAGTACTGTATGAGTCTCAATCGAAACCTCTTCGGCTAGCCGCTTCACAAAGACTTTTGCTGCAAATTGGCCGCCTCAGAGAGACTGTTGCCGGGAGAGCGCTTCTACAGCGCCTTCGAAAGAGATCTGAGTCCAGGGCGTACTTGGCTTTAAATACTCTTCGTTCTCTGGGTCTCGACCTTCGAGATCGACCTAAGACGTTGAAGCCACCTTGGTCCTTTCCGAGCCTCGATTGTTCCTTGACAATTCCCCACGCTCGCGCTAAGCGGAATTCTCCTTTAGCGGCAATGCGTTCGCTCGTACTGGAACATCTTGAGACCGAATATGCCAGTCATCTTCAAATTTTTACAGACGGCTCTGTGGACAAGGTCAGAGGATCTAGTGCAGCTGCTTTTCATATTCCGTCTTTGAAGTATGATTGGTCTGTTCGTTTTACTAAAGTCGTGTCCTCCACAATGGCCGAAAGCGTTGCCATTGAGGCAGCTCTAAAGAAGCTACGGTGTTGTACGCCTCAACCTACTGTCATAATTACGGATTCAAAATCTGCCCTTCAAAGGTTAGAGTACGGGTTCCCCACTGATGTCTTGAGTCTTAGATCCCTAAGTTTGGTGCAGAATCTCCATAGCTATACGTTTTCAATGGGTGCCCTCGCACATAGGTGTCTTAGGCAACGAGATAGCAGACAACCTCGCCCATACAGCTCTCTCCGGGATTCCAGTACATGGAGTCCCTCATGAAGTCAAGCAAATGTTCAGAGATGTGGTGTTGTGCCACTTCAGTTCTTTGTGGAGCTCTCCTCATCAGCCATGTGTGACCAAGGGTCTCAAAAGGTACCAAGCCACTTTGCTGCACCGCGTTCGCACGGATTCTGCTCGTACGCCGGCGTGGATGTATAAGACTGGCCTAGCGTTGTCACCATTGTGTTCAACGTGTGGTGTGTGTGGTGACATAGAACATTACCTCTTGTGCTGTACATTGTACAACGCGGAACGGGCTGTGTTATTCGGATCCCTCAAGAAGGCAGGAGTTCCTCACAGTTCTCTTCAGGACATTGTTTTCCCGCGCGGGAGCCAGTCGAGTAGAAGGGATGCTTCTCGCCTTCTTCTACTTTACCTGCAGGACACGGATTTGGCCTGCACATGGTGACCTCAGGAGTGTCTATTTGGGTTTTTGCGGACAGTGTTTCTGTGATTTCTATTTAAGTGTCGCTACGGTGGAGCAATTGCCGGCAGCAACTGCAAGGCTAATCCCACCGGTAGCTTACAACCACTCAACTCCACTCATCTCAACCCCTACATCCTCTCCGACATAAAAAAACCTGTTCCTGAACGCCGCCTCCCTGCCTCCGCCCGCCCAGCTTATGAGCGACGCTCAAGCCCAAGGAAATGCGACGCCTGGAGGATTTCCGACAACGGCCGTTGTGCTGTCATTGAGGTGAGGCCGGCCATAACCTTCGACACTGCCCGTACCGACGTATAGGTCTTAGAGGATTTGCCGTTGACGCCCCACGACCACGCTTCGGCCAACGTCCGCAGGAAATCGGCGAGTACTTGCGTCGAGAGGAGTACACGCCGAACCGTCATTCGCGCTCACAATCGCCGTCGCGCTTTGCGTCGCCACGCCGCAGCTACGCAGCCGCGATAAGAAGTAAGGTCTTCCAGCCCCCGTAGGGGAAACTAAAGACAACAACCTCTGAAGGTGAGGTTGCTCAGGAGCGAAACACCCTAGATCCTCCACCGACCACGCCCCATGAAGACGCTGCACCCGTTACGCCGCATGAAGACTCGCTGCACCGGCTCCATAGAAAATGACAACCGCGACCACGACGCGAACTGCACTCAAAACGACGCCGCCACACAGGACTGTCAAAGGAGATACCTATCCTGCGAACTTTGTTATGCTACCGCAATGCTCCCGCGAGGTGATCTTGGGCATGGGTTTCCTTAGTGAGCATCAGGCTATCATCGATCTGCGATCCAAGCTGATCACGCTTTCGACGGACGAGGCCATCCCTTCGATGAAATCTCCGGAAAATCAAGTTGCCCTGAGTGCCCTGGAGGAAGAAGGAAGCGTCCCACAACGTTCAAGCGTTATCGTGACCGTAGGCGCCACGAAAGCCATTAATGCTGAAGCAATCATCGCGGGGAACATGCAGTTGCTTCTAGACCGAGGAATCAGCATCGCAAGAGGCATCGCACATTTCCGCAATGGCCAGGCCGAAGCACTGCTGACTAACTTCAGCGAAGAATACCGGCACATTAACAGAGGAACGACGACTGCTTTCTTCGACGAAATATCCGACGTACGAGACTCCTTCGCCCTCTCTGGCTCCACCGCAGAAGATTCGCCTAGCAAAGAAAACTCGCCCACTTTCGACGTCAATCCAGCCCTGCCCCGCTAGAGAGGAGACCAGATCCGCAATTTGCATCGAAGCTACAGCGAGTTTTTATCGTCCTCGCCAAAGGTCCGAGAAACGCCGATTGCCAAGCATTGCATTATAACCGACCAGCACGCCCGACCTCTCCGTCAAAGACCCTACCGTGTGTAGCCGCGAGAACGACAAGCCGTCCGGGATCAAGTGGAAGAAATGCTTCGCGACGACGTCATCCAGCCATCAAACAGCCCATGAGCGGCACCGGTTGTTCTAGAGAGAAAGAAAGACGGCGCACTTCGATTCTGCGTTGATTACCGCCGCCTGAACAAGATTACAAAGATGGACGCCTACGCCCTCCCCCGCATCGACGACACACTGGACCGGCCCTGCAACGCCAAGTATTTCTCATCGATGGAACTCAAGAGCGGCTACTGGCAAAATGAGGTCGATGAAAGAGATCGCGAGAAGACGGCATTCATCACTCCGGATGGGCTCTTCGAGTTCAAGGTGATGCCATTTGGTATCTGTTCCGCACCCGCGACGTTTCAGCGAGTAATGGATACAGTACTGGCAGGCCTGAAGTGGAAAATTTGTCTGCTATATTTAGATTGCGTCGTTGTATTCACCTCGAACTTCGAAGAGCAGTTCAAAAGACTTCGAACAGTACTAGACACCATCACGGTCGTCTGGCCTAACCTTGAAAGCAGAGAAGTGCCACTTTGCCTATGAAGAGCTGCTGTCTCTAGGCCACATCGTTAGCAAGGAAGGAGTACGCCCAGACCCGCAGAAAACAGCTGCTATTGAACACTTTCCACCGCCGGCCGATAAGAATCAGTGTGCAGATTCCTCGGACGGTGCGCATATTACCGACGATTTGTGAAAAACTTTTCGCGCATCGCCGAGCCCCTCACTAGACTGACGAAGGCTGACGTGCCATTTAAATGGGAAGCCCCGCAAGCAGAAGCCTTCAAAGAACTTCAGCGTCGTTTACAGTCCTCACCGACCATCGAGCATTTTGGTGACACCGCCGATACTGAAGTTCATACCGACCCAAGCAGCGTGGGCCTAGTCGCCGTCCACGTTCAAAGAAGCGACGGGCTGGAGAAAGTCATTGCATACGCTAGCCGTTCCCTTTCCAATGCCGAGGCTAACTATTCGACGACTGAGAAGGAGTGCCTTGCCATCATCTGGGCTACATCGAAATTCCGCCCCTAGCTGTACGGACAACCGTTCAAGGTAGTCGGCGATCACCAGGCGCTGTGCTGCCTTGCCAATTTGAAGGACCCCTCTGGCCGACTCGCTCAATGGAGTCTGCGCCTCCAGGAGTTTGACGTCACCGTCATTTACAAGTCCGGACGCAAACATTCTGACGCCGATTGCCCCTCACGAGCCCCTGTAGATCTGCCGCCGCCGGACGACGATGAGAACGCCTTACTGGGACCCATGAGCTCCAGCTCTTTTGCCAAGCAGCAACGCTCGGACCCCGACCTAAAAAGCCTTATCGAGTACTTGGAAGGCAAAGTTTATTCACCATCCGCCTAATTCAAGCGAGGACCCTCTTCCTTCTTTGTACAGAATGATGTCCTCATGAAGAACTTCGCAGCGAACAAAACAGCCTACGTCCTTGTTTTACCTGCTTGTCTCCGCGAGGAAGTTCTACAGGTTTCACACGACGAGCCGACAGCTGGACATCTCGGATTTACTCGCATCCTCCACCGCATTCAGACAAGTATCACTGGCCCCGACTGTCTGACCATGTCGCACATTATGTAAAAACCTGCCGAGATTGTCAGCGACGAAAGACCGCTCCCTCCCGACCAGCAGGATTTCTGGACCCCATTGAACCCCCCTCAAGGCCCTTTCAGCAGATCGGCATGGACTTTCTTGCTCCTTTCCCAAAGTCAACGTCTGAAAATAAGTGGATCATCATGGCGACCGACTACCTGATCCGCTACGCCGAGGCAAAAGCCCTACCGAACGGAACAGCAGCAGAAGTCGCCAAATTTTTCGTGGAGTGCATTCTACAGCGACACGGCGCCCCCGCTGTGCTCATCACGGACAGAGGAACAGCATTCACGGCAGAACTGACACAAGTCATCCTGCGCTACAACTAATACAAGCCACAGGAGGACGACTGTATGCCATCCGCAGATCAACTGACTGACCTAGCGCCTGAACAAAACCATCGCCGATATGCTCGCCATGTATGTCGATGCCGCACGCAAGACCTGGGACGCCATCCTGCCTTACGTCGTCTTTGCCTACAACACCGCAGTGCGGGAGACCACCGAGATGGCGCCTTTTAGACTCGTCCATGGCAGGGAGGCAACGACCACGCTAGACGCCATGCTGCCCAACGTTACCGAAGAAGAGAACGTCGACGTTACCGCCTACCTTCAACGCGCAGAAGCCCGAAGACTTGCCCGTTCAAGGATCAAAGACCAGCAGCGGACCGACGCCAGGCGGTACAACCTACGAAGACGCAACACGGAATACAAGCCAGGAGACCAAGTCTGGGTTTGGACGCCCATTAGCCGCCGTGGATTGAGTGAAAAGCTTTTGCGCCGCTATCTCTGCCCTTACAAGGTTCTTCGTCGGCTAGGCAAACTGGATTATGAATTCATTCCTGTGTCAATGACTGCATCCCAGCGACGCCGTGTACGACCAGAAGTGGTCCATGCCGTCCGTCTAAAGCCCATTATGCGCTCTAAAGGACGCTGCATTTCCACACTTTATTTTAGCAAGATCCATTTTATTTGTTGCTAGTCGCATTATTTGTTTCAATGCATCGGGTCGATGCTTTTTTGAGAGGGGAGTAATGCCGCGAATCTTTGCAGTGTTTGTTCCTTCTTGAAATCTGCCGCCACGCCACTTTATCGCTTTGTAGGCGACGCAAGACGATACCAGATTTATCTCGACTGATCGCATCCAGGCAGAGCTGATTCTACGTTGTTCCAGAATGTCAAGTCAAGTTAAGTTTATTTAAGCTTTTGTCGTACAAAAACCGTGGGTGACGAAAAAAAAAAGCGGTTCGCTAGTAACTCTGCACGCTTTATCTCGAAAGTTTGCTATCAGATTTAAATTGAACACGGCCGACAGCGGCGGGGATTCTGTTCAACGACCGCCGAGCACTCTTGTCGCTTCGCCGCCGCCGAGTGATTCAGTCCATTGCGGGCGCAAGTCAGGCCAAATAAAGAGTTTTCTTTTAGAAGAACGTTTGTCTGTCTTCATCGCTCCTTCGACTGCCGTCACCACTACGTGACAATATTCTTTTTTAGTCTCGCTTAATTTATGAAATATTGGTCTGGGGAATGATGGGGAATTGGGGGACAATTACTTTATTATAATTATAGGCTGTCTAGAATTATAATAAAGTAATTGTCCCACCAAAAAAACGGTATTACGCTTGTGCGAGAACTGTAGAGGCGATAGGCACAACTTACGGACCGTGCAGCTTTTCGCCAAATACATCATGCTAAAAGAAAACCAGGTCTATTACTGTAAAGTGCTGCAGTGGGCCCACCGATACAAACTGCTTACCCTTCGAAAAGAAAATATCACCGCATACCCGATCCGCGATCCTAAAAGGAGAGCGCATATGACGCGAACTAATGATGTCTACATTCCACACTCAAGCACGGTTGCCCATTCTAACTCGTTTCTTCCCAGGACTTGTAATGATTGGAATAACCTATCCGCATCACTAACAAGTATAACTGGAGAAGAAAACTTTAAATCCGCGTTGCAAAGCTTCTTTCTTGCATAGTGTTAAACCATTTTTCATTTGTCTATCTTCATTGTGTACTGTGTTCTTTGTTACATTTCTATATATTTTTGACACCAATGCCGGCTTAGAAATTATATTTTGTACCTTGTTGTTCTACTTTCTTTTGTTTTATTGTTTTCTTCATGTGCTAACTTTACTTTGTATATGTATCCGCCCCTCCCCTCTGTAACGTACATCTGTACCCTGAGGGTATCTTAAATAAATAAATAAATGATGGTCGCCAAACGCTAGCTTTTCAGCTTGCTAAGCTGTTAAATAGCTCTGGAATGCACATGGATCTCTTCAAATGCTTTACTGCTTTTAAAGGTGAATGCAGACATTTCTTGGTTAATTGTGGAATTTCATACACAACTCAGATATGTGCTATTACTAGACCGTTACCAAACCGGCTGAACCTCCAATCCGTGTTCCGCGGTTTACACATGGAATATTGTATGCAATGCTCGCCATTGGATACAAAACTGTTCTGGTGTTCTAGCTTTGCTTTTCTCGTCTATTGGTGTTGATGTTTGTAGTGCCGGTTTCGCACTTGATGGCTCCTATTGCCTGTGCCCTTTGTGTACAAACCTTGATGTGTTAAGAATAAGAACCTTGATGTATTACACATGGAATATTGTATGTAATGCTCGCCATTGGATACAAAACTGTTCTGGTGTTCTAGTTTTGCTTTTCTCGTCTATTGGTGTTGATGTTTGTAGTGCCGGTTTCGCACTTGATGGCTCCTATTGCCTGTGCCCTTTGTGTACAAACCTTGATGTGTTAAGAATAAGAACCTTGATGTATTACACATGGAATATTGTATGTAATGCTCGCCATTGGATACAAAACTGTTCTGGTGTTCTAGTTTTGCTTTTCTCGTCTATTGGTGTTGATGTTTGTAGTGCCGGTTTCGCACTTGATGGCTCCTATTGCCTGTGCCCTTTGTGTACAAACCTTGATGTGTTAAGAATAAGAACCTTGATGTATTACACATGGAATATTGTATGTAATGCTCGCCATTGGATACAAAACTGTTCTGGTGTTCTAGTTTTGCTTTTCTCGTCTATTGGTGTTGATGTTTGTAGTGCCGGTTTCGCACTTGATGGCTCCTATTGCCTGTGCCCTTTGTGTACAAACCTTGATGTGTTAAGAATAAGACCCTTGATGTATTACACATGGAATATTGTATGTAATGCTCGCCATTGGATACAAAACTGTTCTGGTGTTCTAGTTTTGCTTTTCTCGTCTATTGGTGTTGATGTTTGTAGTGCCGGTTTCGCACTTGATGGCTCCTATTGCCTGTGCCCTTTGTGTACAAACCTTGATGTGTTAAGAATAAGAACCTTGATGTATTACACATGGAATATTGTATGTAATGCTCGCCATTGGATACAAAACTGTTCTGGTGTTCTAGTTTTGCTTTTCTCGTCTATTGGTGTTGATGTTTGTAGTGCCGGTTTCGCACTTGATGGCTCCTATTGCCTGTGCCCTTTGTGTACAAACCTTGATGTGTTAAGAATAAGAACCTTGATGTATTACACATGGAATATTGTATGTAATGCTCGCCATTGGATACAAAACTGTTCTGGTGTTCTAGTTTTGCTTTTCTCGTCTATTGGTGTTGATGTTTGTAGTGCCGGTTTCGCACTTGATGGCTCCTATTGCCTGTGCCCTTTGTGTACAAACCTTGATGTGTTAAGAATAAGAACCTTGATGTATTACACATGGAATATTGTATGTAATGCTCGCCATTGGATACAAAACTGTTCTGGTGTTCTAGTTTTGCTTTTCTCGTCTATTGGTGTTGATGTTTGTAGTGCCGGTTTCGCACTTGATGGCTCCTATTGCCTGTGCCCTTTGTGTACAAACCTTGATGTGTTAAGAATAAGAACCTTGATGTATTACACATGGAATATTGTATGTAATGCTCGCCATTGGATACAAAACTGTTCTGGTGTTCTAGTTTTGCTTTTCTCGTCTATTGGTGTTGATGTTTGTAGTGCCGGTTTCGCACTTGATGGCTCCTATTGCCTGTGCCCTTTGTGTACAAACCTTGATGTGTTAAGAATAAGAACCTTGATGTATTACACATGGAATATTGCATGTAATGCTCGCCATTGGATACAAAACTGTTCTGGTGTTCTAGTTTTGCTTTTCTCGTCTATTGGTGTTGATGTTTGTAGTGCCGGTTTCGCACTTGATGGCTCCTATTGCCTGTGCCCTTTGTGTACAAACCTTGATGTGTTAAGAATAAGAACCTTGATGTATTACACATGGAATATTGCATGTAATGCTCGCCATTGGATACAAAACTGTTCTGGTGTTCTAGTTTTGCTTTCCTCGTCTATTGGTGTTGATGTTTGTAGTGCCGGTTTCGCACTTGATGGCTCCTATTGCCTGTACCCTTTGTGTACAAACCTTGTGGAATACTATGAACGTGACTCAAGAATACCAACTAGCCCAACAACTGACTCTACTGAGGTAAATCTAGTTCCTAGTATTCCAGCGCAACGGCACATAGCCAAAGAAAATAAGGCGGAAAAGAAGGAGGAGGACGGTGTTCGTCCCTCTTCTTTTCCGTCTTCTTTGGCTTGTGCCGTTGCGCTGGAATACTATGAACGTGACTCAAGAATACCAACTAGCCCAAGAACTGACTCTACTGAGGTAAATCTAGTTCCTAGTATTCCAGCGCAACAGCACATAGCCAAAGAAAATAAGGCGGAAAAGAAAGAGGAGGACGGTGTTCGTCCTTCTTCTTTTCCGTCTTCTTTTCTTTGGCTTGTGCCGTTGCGCTGGAATAGTATGAACGTGACTCAAGAATACCAACTAGCCCAAGAACTGACTCTACTGAGGTAAATCTAGTTCCTAGTATTCCAGCGCAACGGCACATAGCCAAAGAAAATAAGGCGGAAAAGAAGGAGGAGGACGGTGTTCGTCCCTCTTCTTTTCCGTCTTCTTTGGCTTGTGCCGTTGCGCTGGAATACTATGAACGTGATTCAAGAATACCAACTAGCCCAAGAACTGAGTCTACTGAGGTAAATCTAGTTCCTAGTATTCCAGCGCAACGGCACATAGCCAAAGAAAATAAGGTGGAAAAGAAGGAGGAGGACGGTGTTCGTCCCTCTTCTTTTCCGTCTTCTTTGGCTTGTGCCGTTACGCTGGAATACTATGAACGTGACTCAAGAATACCAACTATCCCAAGAACTGACTTTACTCAGGTAAATCTAGTTCCTAGTATTCCAGCGCAACGGCACATAGCCAAAGAAAATAAGGCGGAAAAGAAGGAGGAGGACGGTGTTCGTCCCTCTTCTTTTCCGTCTTCTTTGGCTTGTGCCGTTGCGCTGGAATACTATGAACGTGATTCAAGAATACCAACTAGCCCAAGAACTGAGTCTACTGAGGTAAATCTAGTTCCTAGTATTCCAGCGCAACGGCACATAGCCAAAGAAAATAAGGTGGAAAAGAAGGAGGAGGACGGTGTTCGTCCCTCTTCTTTTCCGTCTTCTTTGGCTTGTGCCGTTACGCTGGAATACTATGAACGTGACTCAAGAATACCAACTATCCCAAGAACTGACTTTACTCAGGTAAATCTAGTTCCTAGTATTCCAGCGCAACGGCACATAGCCAAAGAAAATAAGGCGGAAAAGAAGGAGGAGGACGGTGTTCGTCCTCCTTCTTTTCCGTCTTCTTTGGCTTGTGCCGTTGCGCTGGAATACTATGAACGTGACTCAAGAATACCAACTAGCCCAAGAACTGACTCTACTGAGGTAAATCTAGTTCCTAGTATTCCAGCGCAACGGAAGATAGCCAAAGAAATTAAGGCGGAAAAGAAGGAGGAGGACGGTGTTCGTCCCTCTTGTTTTCCGTCTTCTTTGGCTTGTGCCGTTGCGCTGGAATACTATGAACGTGACTCAAGAATACGAACTAGCCCAAGAACTGACTCTACTGAGGTAAATCTAGTTCCTAGTATTCCAGCGCAACGGAAGATAGCCAAAGAAAATAAGGCAGAAAAGAAGGAGGAGGAAGGTGTTCGTCCTTCTTCTTTTCCGTCTTCTTTTCTTTGGCTTGTGCCGTTGCGCTGGAATACTATGAACGTGACTCAAGAATACCAACTAGCCCAAGAACTGACTCTACTGAGGTAAATCTAGTTCCTAGTATTCCAGCGCAACGGCACATAGGCAAAGAAAATAAGGCGGAAAAGAAGGAGGAGGACGGTGTTCGTCCTTCTTCTTTTCCGTCTTCTTTTCTTTGGCTTGTGCCGTTGCGCTGGAATACTATGAATGTGACTCAAGAATACCAACTATCCCAAGAACTGACTCTACTGAGGTAAATCTAGTTCCTAGTATTCCAGCGCAACGGCACATAGCCAAAGAAAATAAGGCGGAAAAGAAGGAGGAGGACGGTGTTCGTCCCTCTTCTTTTCCGTCTTCTTTGGCTTGTGCCGTTGCGCTGGAATACTATGAACGTGACTCAAGAATACCAACTAGCCCAAGAACTGACTCTACTGAGGTAAATATAGTTCCTAGTATTCCAGCGCAACGGCACATAGCCAAAGGAAATAAGGCGGAAAAGAAGGAGGAGGACGGTGTTCGTCCTTCTTCTTTTCCGTCTTCTTTTCTTTGGCTTGTGCCGTTGCGCTGGAATACTATGAATGTGACTCAAGAATACCAACTATCCCAAGAACTGACTCTACTGAGGTAAATCTGGTTCCTAGTATTCCAGCGCAACGGCACATAGCCAAAGAAAATAAGGCGGAAAAGAAGGAGGAGGACGGCGTTCGTCCTTCTTCTTTTCCGTCTTCTTTGGCTTGTGCCGTTGCGCTGAAATACTATGAACGTGACTCAAGAATACCAACTAGTCCAAGAACTGACTCTACTGAGGTAAATCTAGTTCCTAGTATTCCAGCGCAACGGCACATAGCCAAAGAAAATAATGTGGAAAAGAAGGAGGAGGACGGTGTTCGTCCTTCTTCTTTTCTGTCTTTTTTTCTTTGGCTTGTGCCGTTGCGCTGGAATACTATGAACGTGAATCAAGAATACCAACTAGCCCAAGAACTGACTCTACTGGAGAAAGACAAAGGCGGCGTTACGCCACTACATCCAGGCCGATCCCAAAATTTTTTAATGGAATCAAGACGACTACCTTGTTAAATTTTTAAAATTTTTTCAATATTATTTTATTCTTACAATTATCATTATCATTTAACTACTCGGCTATAAGCGTCAGTCTCGATCTCCTGCGTGCGTTATGCATTTCCTGTTTCATTTCGTTGTTCCTTTTTGTTTACTTCTTCCGTCCTTACCATTCATTTTAATTTCGTCCAGGCACTATTTACCTCAAAAACTCTCTGTACCCCGCAATTCTTGGCCAATACTCCATATGTGGGCAAGTGCCATAGTATGTGGAAAACAACAACAACCAATCCCCCCATGTGGGTATTGTTGTGTGCTTGGTTTCAGTTTCAGTTTGGTTCTACTTGGATTGGATTTGGCCTTGTCTATGTGCATCTGCACATGTGGATTATCACGTGACTGTTTTATATAAAAACCCATCCCACCATTAATAAAACGTCAGTCGTCATGTTTTGCTGAGTCTCGACTGACTTCTTGCGGCCGTCCAGGCCGACACCACATTGGCGACGAGTACGGGATTTATTAGGCCCACTGGCCTAGCATGTTGTGTTGCGCCTGTCCTTGTGTTTCTCCCGTGCATGTGGCTCGTCGAATGTTTTGCGCACATCGTTCATCTGTATCACCATGCACCAACTAGGCCCAACAGAAGTGTTAGCGTGACTTGACTGTCATGAATTAGTTTAAAAGTAATGTGACGACGATCCGTCGCCTTCGGTTCTTTTCTTCACGGCCTATTTCCAGCGGCAAATTCAACTTCTTCATCGGAGGACTTCGGTGTCTACTTGGCTCTTCCTGCGTCATCATTGAGGACCGGGCCGCTGCCAAGGAGCCGCGTTCGCCCGGAGTACTGAAGATATGGAAAGCGGGGGAGTGCGTTCATCACCGGCTTTTCTTAGACGCGTGAAGAGTGTTCTTGTGAAAATGAGCGAGGTTACTTTTTGAGACCCCTCGAGTTCAGCCGGTTGAGAGGGTTGCTAAGCCTAGCGGACCTACGCAGTTACCGCCATTGCGTGCAACCTGTTGCTGCGCAGATGAGGAGGGAGGAAGACCGTTGGCCGCCATTTTCTGTTATCGGCAATTGCGAAGACCGGGAGGCCGCCAACTTTCATGTTCAGTATTCAATGCGGATGGAATGAAGAACCGCAAGTACGTTGTACTGGGTCAGCATTTTCGTTAGCGGCGATTCAGGAGGCCACTGTTGTTTTGTAGCCGGCCATTGAAGGAGCCGGGAAGCTGCTGCCGTTTTTATTACCTGCCATTGAGAGACTGGGAGGCCGCTGCCGTTTTCGCAACCGACTATTGAGGAAGCCAACCGCCATATTGAGTATTGGTTAGGGAGGCTAATGCCTCATTTATAGCCATGACGTTTCAAAGTTGTACTGAGGAACGGTTGTATTAGAGAAATATAAGCGGCGAACAAGATAATTAACGGAAAAAAATGTCGAACGCGACGCAGGGGTTCTCCGGCGTTCACGCGCCCGAGCCTTTCCTTCAGAGGTCCCAGAATGCACAGCCGCACTCCGAGATCTGGCAAACGCGTCCAGTTTTGCGTCCCCAGATGAAGCAACGAGAGACATGTTAGTGACCGGCGTCTCATCGCTACGCGTTCGCGAACGCCTTTTGTTAGAAGGATCAGATATCTCCTTCGCTGCAACTTCGAATATTGCTTTGCGGTATGAGCAAACGACTCGCGACGCTCAAGAAGTCGCAGCACCAACGCAGGAAGCAACCTACTCATTGCATCAAGTTCGTTCACAGTGCCAAGCAACGCCATCGTTTCCACGAGTTCCTCAGCAAATTCAAGGAGGAGTTTAGTCTTTTCATCAAACTCGTCCCCGACGTCAAGAAACCATGCCTCCATTTCAAGACGGCCGTTCTTCAAGGCGTCCGGCGCAACAACGCATCGTAACACCATCTACGAGTAGACGCAGTTTCAGCAGCGTTGCTACCAGCGTTCCGAATGAACGCAACTTTTCCGACAATGTTCCGTAAATGAACGCGAACGGACGCGCAACATGCCACACTGCTACTGCTACAGATGTGGATCGGATCGTCACATAGCGTCGGCACCTACATGTCCTGCGCAAAGGAGAACTTATTTTTATTGTGGACGAGTTGGACATTTTCAGTCAGTCTGCAATCGACGTCGACCTTCTGTGCGAGAAGTGCAAGAATATGAGTCTGAGGAAGGTTGCATCACAGCTACGACATAGGCGTCGGAGGAAGAGATCATTCCAACTAATACCGTTCATGGCGTAAAAACAGCGAAAACATCGGTGCCACCTTTGCACCCTGTTCCTTTTCCAGAAAAGCTTTGGCAAAAGTTGGCAATCGACATAGTCGGCCATTTTGAACGAGCGCCTCGACATTGTCGCTATGCCATCACTTTAGTTGACTAATTTTCTAAATGGCCTGAGGTGATCGAAGATGACAGATAATGTAACTGCTACAGATAGTACAGATTTCTTACTTGACGTTTTTGCCCATGAAGGTTGTCCAGAAGAGATAGTATCTGATCAAGGCCCTCAGTTCATGTAAAAGAAATGTAAGCAATTTCTGAGTAACAGGGCTATCAAGTTAGCTCTTTCTTCGATATATCACCCACAGGCCAACGGACAAGTCGAAAGGTTTAACAGAACATTCAAGTCCTTTGTTCAACTGTCATGGTCGGAACGTCGGCCTCTGAAGTCCACAATTGCACAGTATTTTGGCATATATAGATCTACACCTCAGACCACAGCAGGGGTGGCACCGGCAGTTCTTCTTCTTGGCAGATGCCTTCGTACAAAGCTAGATATTGTTGGATTTCCTCCATTTCCGTCATTGTATGGGGAGAATCCATATCTAGCTATTCAATATTTGAGGAAAAGGATGCAGAAAAAACAGATGATGATGAAAGAATAGGCAGATAGCAAACATAGAGCACGACCACCCAGAATTGAGCCAGGGGATTTTGTCAAAGTACGTAAACCTCTCATTCAGTTAAAAGGAAACAGTCGTTTCTCCTCGCCACTGGAGGTCATTCAACAACATGGCCCAGCATCATACCGCCTAGATGATGGCAAGCTATGGAATGCTTCCAAGCTGGCAAAGGTGCTGAGGCAACTGAATCGGGAAGAGGATGAACATTTTGATTCATTTCAGTTATATTTTCTCCACGATTCTAAACGTTATGCACAGGATCAAGGCTCGGCGGGCCCAGTGTTGCCGCGGCAGCCTTCTAGTGTATCATCGATACCTCAGTCTCCAGAAGCTAGAACTCTCTTCTCCATTTCTTCACAGCCACTAGCTGGACAATCCATGTCGTCCCACCTCGACAGTGATGTGAGTGATTTGCCTGTCAACGGGTGTGATGTGCTTTCTGGCACAGTGCTCAGTGTTCAAGTGGGCAGGCAAGATCTGTAGGCAGGCAAGATGTGCCTCGTGCCTTGCGTGCCCAGCGTTCAGTGCCGCCTAATAAAAGTGGGCCAGCCCCAGCAGTTCCGCCTAGGAACCGACGCCGACGGCAGCCTTCGGAACTGGACTGCTGAGGTCTCCTCAAGAATCCAGTTTGGCACCGGAGCGACCAAGAAGGGACACTCGCAAGCCATACTGGTTTAAGAACTTGTTCCCCAATAACTTGTCTTGCATTCTTCTCTCTCGGCTAAGAAGGGCCATTGCATTGAGATTTAAATTCTTGGCTAATATAATTCTAACTTTCATCATGAAATGCAACCGGGTATTTTGCATGCTTTTCAATGTCATTTCTGTCGTTCGCAGTTTCTCCTTGCCAGTAGCTATTGCATGGGAAGTGAATGTG
The DNA here is from genome assembly GCA_030143305.2 of Amblyomma americanum. Lineage (NCBI taxonomy): Eukaryota > Metazoa > Arthropoda > Arachnida > Ixodida > Ixodidae > Amblyomma > Amblyomma americanum. The sequence goes on along the minus strand of JARKHS020006667.1, from coordinate 5,818 downwards.
ATATACTCCAGTGCACAATATTATACTGATATTATGATGTGGCATGTTTCGATATATCTGATATTTCTTTCATTGTGTTTTCAAGATAATTCAGTATAATATTATGAAGTTCCCTTTCTCCACAAGAACATTCTGCTAAGTTGCGTTCTAACATGATAAAGATAATGCTCAACTTTTCAGAAATGAGTGATTTTTCAGGATACTATGCATATTTCCTTTTCTTCGTGCAGGCAGATGAACCTGTTTCATGTCAGACATTATATGTCACTTCAGTCAGAGTCGTCTGACATCTTCAGAAGGTGACTTTTTATTCTTTTGTATGTTTATTCCGGTTTAGTAGAATTGGCCGATGTTCATATGTGTATATTCCGGTTGAGTAAAGCTCGCCGTTGTTCTATGGTCGTGTACACCTTTCGTTTCCCTTAATGTAGGATGTTTCTTCCAGCCAATTAAAACTAGCCGATGTTCTAAGGTAATTTCATAAAGATAGCAAGAAGGAGGAGCATTTTATAAGCTATCATTTTATTTGGGTAAGCATTCACTGCTCGTGGGGACGCCCATCAGCAGATTCCGTGGGGACGCTCAGGGAATGGACAATTCATCCAAACCTTGATGATATCACGTGAGCTCCAGTGTCTGACATTACTGGTAGCCTTCAGTGACACTGCCCTAGCAGCATTTGTTGAGCATTTTTGACGATTGCAGCTTGCCATGCATTTAAGACCCCTCATTATTTCTAAAGAAAAAAGGGGAGAAGATATATTTCGGATGGGTGCATTCATTGTTTTCCATGAAGTGTTCATTATTCTTTTCAGATATTCAGTGGTTTGATGTAGTACATTATTTTGATAAAGTGTGAAATGTTAGTTTTTGATGAAGAGTGAAGTGTTCATTCATTGTTCTTTCGGAATGGAGTTTGAGATTTTGTTTTTGGATTCAAAGCTTACATAGGACTAAGCTCAATTGTGTGTTCAGGTATTTCTTCATGTTGTATTTGTATAACTTCGTATTCAAAATTTTCCATTTAATTTCAATTTCTCACCAATGTTTGCTTTTCCCCGAAGGGAGGGAGTATGTTGTGTCCTAGGTTTCAGTTTCAGTTTGGTTCTACTTGGATTGGATTTGGCCTTGTCTATGTGCATCTGTACTTTGGATTGTTATGTGATCGTTGCATATAAGAACCCATCCCGCCATTAATAAAGCATCATTCGTCATGTTTTGCTGAGTCTCGATTCACTTCTTGGGCGGCCTTCCAGGCCGACACCACAGGTATGCGCCATGTTTTAAGAGCAAGAAGAAGAATAAGAATAGCCGCGGTTTTGATACGCTGAAATGGATAGATCGGCCTTAGGTTAATGTACTGTTGAGGTTTGAGCTGCAATATATTTGCATCACTGCTCTGCCTCCCTGCTGGTAAGCTGGTTAGTTTTTCTGCATTCGGACCTTGCCGGCCTGTCCTATCATGCCCAGGATTTTAGAGATGCCTAGCGTGGTGTCATCTGCCTAAGTAAAATCAGTTCCATCGGACCAGTCCAGATGTCGCACATGCAAGATAGCATTATCCAAAGCTAAGCTCATGAGCTCTTGAGAGTTACAGGTGAAAGCCCGTCGTAGTCTGGTCACTGACAAAGAAACGAAGACTGCTACGCTTCTTTGGCTGCCAGAACATGTTGGTTTTGCACTCGTGTCTCCCTTCGAGCTTGCGGAAACGTTACTTCCATCGCAGTGGAGCACTGGAGAATTTAGGAAATGAAGCGGATGCGTACTTTTAATGGAGGCATTGCCTTGACTCTTTCTGATGGCGTCGCTGTCAACGACGTGCCTGATCTTTTGACACTTTGTGGTTCACAATGCCTGGTTTTAGTGCCACGAAAACCAGCCTTGTGTCCCCGTTGCCACAAGGTTGGGCACTGACGTTGCCACTGACATAATCCCTGTCGGCGTTTCGGCGATACTACGGAGTAGCTCTGCAGTGGCGCCTATGTTGTGGATGACTCTTTGCAGGAGCATTTCATGGATGCCACACAGGTTTTGGATGCTACCGGTGGCATGTCAACCGTCACACTCAATAAACCAACAGCTACTGCCCGGTGTCTGGTGCCTATACTGCATTTTCTATTTGCACCACTCGCCACCAGAAGGCTTTCTTGAGTGCCCTCAGTCAGTTACTTATTCCACTCCTCTGCCTTGTGGCAAAAAGTACATTGGTCAGACCGGTCGCTGTTTAGATGGGAGACAAAGAGCAGAACTACAACGCGAGTGTTCAAAAGTCGCGCCATCTCGACATTCACAGTAGAGATTGTAAAGTTCTCGACTCAGCCCGCTTACCAGTCTTCGCAGAAACCATTGTGATAGGGAAACACGTTCATAAGCTAACACGTGAGATTATGGAAGCTGCAAGCATACAGAGGTCGAATCATCAGTGCGCGAGTATGCCTTCAATTTCAGTGCCAGAAAAAGAAGTAGCCTTTCTCCCAAGAAATTCCAGATTTTAGCAACATTCTTTAACGCGCTAGTTTTTACCCACTTCGAAGTTTCTTTAGTGCTTTTTAGTGCATCATCGCCGGGTTACCGGTTTTTTGTCGTCTTCTTTGTTGGTTTTAAGGCAATAGCCTTTAATGGCTCATACTCGCGGTGACCCTCCGTCTGTTACATCGCCACATAGGTCACATGACCGTGTGATGTCACGTCATATTAAGGTCACATTACATTAAGATCACCGAAAGATCTATAATTAAAGAACCCCAATAGGTCAAAATTTCCGGAGCCCTCCACTACGGCGTCCCTTATAGCCTGCGTCGCTTTGGGACGTTAAACCCCATAAACCATGAACCATGACTAATTTTCGGGAGATAATACACATCATCAGACAGCTCCGCGACGATCCGCAAAGCAAATAGTCCGCACTGGAAAGGCCGCTTTTGGCAAGCAGCCGGTTTTCTGTCAGCGTAACAAAAGAACTGTAACGCAGCCGAGACGAACACAAGGGCCACAAAGGACTAGCGCTAACTTCATCGAACGTTATTCACTGACAGCGCAGCAAATATAAGGTAAAACCAAGACATGTGCAGATAGTTCACACACAAAACTATCAACAGAACCGTTCAAGATATGCCATTTCCGATTTGAAGATGTTCACAGAGGTATCGCTAACACAAACTATACCGTAGCTTTGTATCTTTGCTTTTACCTAAAATCTGTATCTCATGAAACCGTGGTTGACACTTTTTGCAGTACTTGCATCTAATCTGTGGCAAATGATGTTTTGCCGCTCGAGGGCACTCATAACACTCAGCGCAGTGCTGAGAAAGATGTGCATCACTCACACCTTTTAATGACCGCGGATGCTCACCTGCCCTTTAATTGATGCCCCGCCCTGTTTGGACCACATAAGCCTTCCCGCATGACAGCGGTATTTGGTATACCACCCCGATGCAGTAATTGGCGAACTTCTTGCCATGTCTGTTGCGGCAACCACTCTTGTCTTTGCTCGCAATGCGCGCGCAGAGCTGTGCCAGCTTGCGTGGGGCCGACAAAACAACCGGCACGCCGTGTTGGCCACTTTTTTCAAGTGGCGGGCTACATTGGCACATAAGGCACTATATACCTCAGGTTTAACAACCGCTTCTCTGCTTTCACCTGGCTGCTGCAACCTCGCGGCTTTCATTTTTTGTGAGAGGGCTTCAGCTACCGCCGTGATGACTGTGCCTGGGATTCCTGCCGAAAGTAATCTGTCAACCTGCTTGTCATAGCTTCCTTCATAACAGCCGCTCCAAGGCAAAGCTTGGCATTTGCGCGTTTCGCAGTTTTCGATTGAGCCGAAGCATACGATAGTAGCTTCTTCTGTGCTCGTGGTAGATATTTCCAACGTGCATGACCTTCACCCACAGCGATGTTTATGTCTAAAAATTCTAAAGAACCCCGCACAGGCAGTTCATGCGTGAACCTCAGTCCCCCTTCCATTTCTTTAAAACTGTTTAACACAGTGCTCAAAGACTCGGCATACGTCAACTCATCCTGTTTCTTAAACGCTACTAGGAAATGGCCAACATACCTAAAAACTTTCAGTACCCCCTTCCCAGTTAAGCTTAGTTCAAGGCCGCGGTCAATAGCTGTTAGAAAAATGTTAGTAAGTACAGGCGCTATGCAGGATCCAATGCAAATCTCTTGTCTTTGAAGATAAAATTTGTTGCCGCAAGTTACAAACGTCACACTGCGGGAGAACTCAAGTATCCTCATAAAATTATCTATTGAAACCCCTGAGGAGTTCTGAAATTGAGCGGCACCGCACCCTTCTATAGCATCTCTTACAGCTGCAAACAACTCACTGTGGGACACAGAAAAAAATAAAGCTTCTACATCGACAGAAAACACATAACCAATGGAAGCATTGCCTTCTAGAAAGCTAATAACATCTTTTCAACTCTTGGTATGAAAAGGATAAAGTATAGGAAGATGACTGAGGTACTTTTGCAGGTATCTGCTTATATTACGCTGCCAAATGTGTGCGCCTCGCTAATCACAGTTCTAAAAGCCACTGACGGTTTATGCGTGTTCGCAGCAAAAAACACCGTAAGCGCATTCTTACTGTTCGTGATGCTACTCGGTAGTCTGTCCAATTTCAAGAAGTCCTTGCACATCTGGGCTGCCTTGCCTTTCACTCTCGTGGCACTGGCTTTCACGGGAACAAAGTTCTTGGCAATAGCTTCACCGGCTTTTAGACAGAACTCTCCCTCGGTGAACACCACAAAGCCGCCCTCCTTGTCGGCTTGGAAAAGCTGGAGGTTGTTTTCTCTGAAGTAGAAGAGTGCTTTCATCATGGTATTCTTGCTAGTGCTTGTGCCAATGCTGCACTGCACGTAGATCCTTTTAACGCGTCCATTCCATCCAGCAGGCAACCTGCTTTGTTCTCTTCAGACGTCTTTCCTGTTATCCTGCGTAGCGCCTGTACTTACTAACATTTTTCTAACACCTATTGACTGCGCGCTTGAACTAAGTTTAACGGGAAAGGGGGTACTGAACGTTTTTAGGTATGCTGACGATTTCCTGGTAGCGTTTAAGAAACAGGACGAGTTTACGCGAACAGATGATGTGAGCACTGTGTTAAACACTTTTAAAGAAATGGAAGGGGGACTGAGGTTTACGCATGAACTGCCCGTGCGGGGTTCTTCAGAGTTTTTAGACAAAAACTTCACTGTGAATGAAGGTCATGTATGTTGGCAATATGCACCGCGAGCACACAAGGAGCTACTACCGTATGTTTCGGCTCAGTCGAAAACTGTGAAACGCGCCATTGCCAAGCTTTGCTTTGAACTGGCTCTCATGAAATCATGCTGTCATACCAAGCAAGGGAGCTATGAGAAGCATGCTGACGGATTACTTTCGGCAGGAATCCCAGGCACAGTCATCACGGCGGTAGCTGAAGCCCTCTTACAGAAAATGAAAGCCGCGAGGTTGCAGCAGTCATGTGAAAGCAGAGAAGCGGCTGTTAAACCTGAGATATATTGCCGCCAATATTTGCAGTGTTTGTTCGTTTTTCAAATCTGCCGCGACACCACCTTATCGCTTTGTTTGCGACGCAAGACGCGACTAGATTTATCTCGATTGATCGCAGCCAGGCAAAGCTGATTCTACGTTGTTCCGGAATGTTCTAGTAACTTTGCGCCCTTTATCTCGAATGTTCGCTATCAGCTTTAAATTGAGCATGGCCGACAGCGGCGGGCATTCTGTTCGACGACCGCCGAGCACGCTTGTCGCTTCGCCGCCGCCGAGTGATTCAGTCCATTTTGGGTGCAAGTCAGCCCAATAAACAGTTCTT
>JARKHS020006666.1:0-79653 GCA_030143305.2 Amblyomma americanum | reverse complement strand
CGGGATATATCGTTTTAGATTGAAACTAGCGAGATTCACGAACATCGATTTTACAAGTCGTCGAAGAGTAGACCAGAGAGAGCTGTAAACTTTTTCTCTCAGAACTGCTGGAAAACTTGTATTCCAGCTCAAAACAACGGGATACATCGTTTTAGATCGAAACTAGCGAGATTTACGAACATCGATTTTACTAGTCGTCGAAGAGTAGACGAGAGAAGGTGTAAACTTTTTCTCTCAGAACTGCGCGAAAACTTGTATTCCGGCTCGAACCAACGGGCTAAATTGTTTTAGATTGAAACTAGGAAATATCACGAGCATCGAGTTTACAAGTCGTCGAAGAGCCGACGAGAGAAAGGTGTAAACTTTTTATCTCAGAACTGCGCGAAAACTTGTTTTCCGGCTCAAAACAACGAGATAAATTGTTTTAGATGGAAGCTAGCAAAATTCACGAGCATTGATTTTACAAGTCGTCGAAGAGTAGACGAGAGAGAAATGTAAACTTTTTCTCTCAGAACTGCGGGAAAACTTGTATTCCAGCTCAAAACAACGGGATACATCGTTTTAGATCGAAACTAGCGAGATTCACGAACATCGATTTTACAAGTCGTCGAAGAGTAGACGAGACCTGTAAACTTTTTCTCTCAGAACTGGAGGAAAACTTGTATTCCGGCTCAAAACAATGGGATACATCGTTTTAGATCGAAACAAGCGAGATTCACGAACATCGATTTTACTAGTCGTCGAAGAGTAGACGAGAGAAAGGTATAAACTTTTTCTCTCAGAACTGCGCGAAAACTTGTATTCCGGCTCAAAACAACGGGATACATCGTTTTAGATCGAAACAAGCGAGATTCACGAACATCGATTTTACTAGTCGTCGAAGAGTAGACGAGAGAAAGGTATAAACTTTTTCTCTCAGAACTGCGCGAAAACTTGTATTCCGGCTCAAAACAACGGGATACATCGTTTTAGATCGAAATAAGCGAGATTCACGAACATCGATTTTACTAGTCGTCGAAGAGTAGACGAGAGAAAGGTATAAACTTTTTCTCTCAGAACTGCGCGAAAACTTGAATTCCGGCTGAAAACAACACGATACATCGTTTTAGATCGAAACTAGCGAAATTCACGAACATCGATTTTACTAGTCGTCGAAGAGTAGGCGTGAGAAGGTGTAAACTTTTTCTCTGAGAACTGCGCGAAAACTTGTATTCCGGCTCGAAACAACGGGATACATTGTTTTAGATCGAAACTAGCAAATATCACGAGCATCGATTTTACAAGTCGTCGAAGAGCCGACGAGAGAAAGGTGTAAACGTTTTAACTCAGAACTGCGCGAAAACTTGTATTCCGGCTCAAAACAACGGGATACATCGTTTTAGCTCGAAACTACCGAGATTTACGAACTTCGATTTTACAAGTCGTCGAAGAGCAGACGAGAGAAAGGTGTAAACTTTTTCTCTCAGAATTGCGCGAAAACTTCTATTCCGGCTCAAAACAACGAGATAAATCGTTTTAGATAGAAGCTAGCAAAATTCACGAGCATCGATTTTACAAGTCGTCGAAGAGTAGACGAGAGAAAAGTGTAAACTTTTTCTCTCAGAACTGCGCGAAAACTTGTATTCCGGCTCAAAACAACGAGATACATCGTTTTAGACCGAAACTAGCAAAATTCACGAGCATCGATTTTACAAGTCGTCGAAGAGTAGACGAGAGAAAGGTGTAAACTTTTTCTCTCAGAACTGCGCGAAAACTTGTATTCCGGCTCAAAACAACGGGATACATCGTTTTAGATTGAAAGTAGCGAGATATATGCACTTCGATTTTACAAATCGTCGAAGAGTAGACGAGAGAAAGCTGTAAACTTTTTCTCTCAGAACTGCGCGAAAACTTGTATTCCGGCTCAAAACAACGAGATACATCGTTTTAGATCGAAACTAGCGAGATTCACGAACATCGATTTTACAAGTCGTCGAAGTGTAGACGAGAGAGAGCTGTAAACTTTTTCTCTCAGAACTGCGGGAAAACTAGTATTCCAGCCCAATACAACGGGATACATCGTTTTAGATCGAAACTACCGAGATTTACGAACTTCGATTTTACAAGTCGTCGAAGAGCAGACGAGAGAAAGGTGTAAACTTTTTCTCTCAGAACTGCGCGAAAACTTGTATTCCGGCTAAAAACAACAAGATAAATCGTTTTAAATAGAAGCTAGCAAAATTCACGAGCATCGATTTTACAAGTCGTCGAAGAGTAGACGAGAAAAAGGTGCAAACTTTTTCTCTCAGAACAGTGCGAAAACTTGAATTCCGGCTGAAAACAACGGGATACATCGTTTTAGATCGAAACTAGCGAGATTCACGAACATCGATTTTACAAGTCGTCGAAGAGTAGGCTAGAGAAAGCTGTAAACTTTTTCTCTCAGAACTGCGCGAAAACTTGTATTCCGGCTCAAAACACCGGGATATATCGTTTTAGATTAAAACTAGCGAGATTCTCGAACGTCGATTTTACAAGTCGTCGAAGAGTAGACCAGAGAGAGCTGTAAACTTTTTCTCTCAGAACTGCGGGAAAACTTGTATTCCAGCTCAAAACAACGGGATACATCGTTTTAGATAGAAACTAGCGAGATTCACCAGCATCGATTTTACAAGTCGTCGAAGAGTAGACGAGAGAGAAATGTAAACTTTTTCTCTCAGAACTCGAGGAAAACTTGTATTCCGGCTCAAAACAACGGGATACATCGTTTTAGATCGAAACAAGCGAGATTCACGAACATCGATTTTACTAGTCGTCGAAGAGTAGACGAGAGAAAGGTATAAACTTTTTCTCTCAGAACTGCGCGAAAACTTGTATTCCGGCTCAAAACAACGGGATACATCGTTTTAGATCGAAACAAGCGAGATTCACGAATATCGATTTTACTAGTCGTCGAAGAGTAGACGAGAGAAAGGTATAAACTTTTTCTCTCAGAACTGCGCGAAAACTTGTATTCCGGCTCAAAACAACGGGATACATCGTTTTAGATCGAAATAAGCGAGATTCACGAACATCGATTTTACTAGTCGTCGAAGAGTAGACGAGAGAAAGGTATAAACTTTTTCTCTCAGAACTGCGCGAAAACTTGTATTCTGGCTCAAAACAACAGGATACATCGTTTTAGACCGAAACTAGCAAAATTCACGAACATCGATTTTACAAGTCGTCGAAGAGTAGAAGAGAGAAAGGTGTAAACTTTTTCTCTCAGAACTGCGCGAAAACTTGTATTCCGGCTCAAAACAACGGGATACATCGTTTTAGATCGAAAGTAGCGAGATTTATGGACTTCGATTTTACAAATCGTCGAAGAGTAGACGAGAGAAAGCTGTAAACTTTTTCTCTCAGAACTGCGCGAAAACTTGTATTCCGGCTCAAAACAATAGGATACATCGTTTTAGATCAAAACTAGCGACATTTACGAACTTTGATTTTACAAGTCGGCGAAGAGCACACGAGAGAGCACAATAAACTTTTTCTCTCAGAACTGCACGAAAACTTGAATTCCGGCTGAAAACAACACGATACATCGTTTTAGATCGAAACTAGAGAAATTCACGAACATCGATTTTACTAGTCGTCGAAGAGTAGCCGTGAGAAGGTGTAAACTTTTTCTCTGAGAACTGCGCGAAAACTTGTATTCCGGCTCGAAACAACGGGATACATTGTTTTAGATCGAAACTAGCAAATATCACGAGCATCGATTTTACAAGTCGTCGAAGAGCCGACGAGAGAAAGGTGTAAACGTTTTAACTCAGAACTGCGCGAAAACTTGTATTCCGGCTCAAAACAACGGGATACATCGTTTTAGCTCGAAACTACCGAGATTTACGAACTTCGATTTTACAAGTCGTCGAAGAGCAGACGAGAGAAAGGTGTAAACTTTTTCTCTCAGAACTGCGCGAAAACTTGTATTCCGGCTCAAAACAACGAGATAAATCGTTTTAAATAGAAGCTAGCAAAATTCACGAGCATCGATTTAACAAGTCGTCGAAGAGTAGACCAGAGAGAGCTGTAAAATTTTTCTCTCAGAACTGCGGGAAAACTTGTATTCCGGCTCAAAACAACGAGATACATCGTTTTAGATCGAAACTAGCGAGATTCACGAACATCGATTTTACAAGTCGTCGAAGAGTAGACGAGAGAAAGGTGTAAACTTTTTCTCTCAGAACAGTGCGAAAACTTGAATTCCGGCTGAAAACAACGGATACATCGTTTTAGATCGAAACTAGCGAGATTCACGAACATCGATTTTACAAGTCGTCGAAGAGTAGACGAGAGAAAGCTGTAAACTTTTTCTCTCAGAACTGCGCGAAAGCTTGTATTCCGGCTCAAAACACCGGGATACATCGTTTTAGATTGAAACTAGCGAGATTCACGAACATCGATTTTACAAGTCGTCGAAGAGTAGACCAGAGAGAGCTGTAAAATTTTTCTCTCAGAACTGCGGGAAAACTTGTATTCTAGCACAAAACAACGGGATACATCGTTTTAGATTGAAACTAGCGAGATTCACGAACATCGATTTTACTAGTCGTCGAAGAGTAGACGAGAGAAGGTGTAAACTTTTTCTCTCAGAACTGCGCGAAAACTTGTATTCCGGCTCGAAACAACGGGATACATTGTTTTAGATCGAAACTAGGAAATATCACGAGCATCGAGTTTACAAGTCGTCGTAGAGCCGACGAGAAAAAGGTGTAGAATTTTATCTCAGAACTGCGCGAAAACTTGTATTCCGGCTCAAAACGAGATACATCGTTTTAGATCGAAACTAGCGAGATTCACGAACATCGATTTTACAAGTCGTCGAAGTGTAGACGAGAGAGAGCTGTAAACTTTTTCTCTCAGAACTGCGGGAAAACTTGTATTCCAGCCCAATACAACGGGATATATCGTTTTAGATAGAAACTACCGAGATTTACGAACTTCGATTTTACGAGACGTCGAAGAGCAGACGAGAGAAAGGTGTAAACTTTTTCTCTCAGAATTGCGCGAAAACTTGTATTCCGGCTCAAAACAAAGAGAAAAATTGTTTTAGATAGAAGCTAGCAAATTTCACGAGCATCGATTTTACAAGTCGTCGAAGAGTAGACGAGAGAGAGCTGTAAACTTTTTCTCTCAGAACTGCGAGAAAACTTGTATTCCAGCTCAAAACAACGGGATACATCGTTTTAGATTGAAACTAGCGAGATTCACGAACATCGATTTTACAAGTACTCGAAGAGTAGACGAGACCTGTAAGCTTTTTCTCTCAGAACTGGAGGAAAACTTGTATTCCGGCTCAAAACAACGGGATACATCGTTTTAGATCGAAACTAGCGTGATTTACGCACTTCGATTTTACAACTCGTCGAAGAGTAGACGAGAGAGAGCTGTAAGCGTTTTCTCCCAGAACTTCGCGAAAACTTGTATTCCGGCTCAAAACAACGAGATACATCGTTTTAGATCGAAACTAGCAAAATTCACGAGCATCGATTTTACAAGTCATCGAAGAGTAGACGAGAGAAAGGTGTAAACTTTTTCTCTCAGAATTGCGCGAAAACTTGTATTCCGGCTCAAAATAATGGGATACATCGTTTTAGATCGGAACTAGCAAAATTCACGAGCATCGATTTTTCTAGTTGTCGAAGAGTAGACGAGAGAAAGGTATAAACTTTTTCTCTTAGAACTGCACGAAAACTTGTATTCCGGCTGAAAACAACGAGATATCGTTTTAGATAGAAGCTAGGAAAATTCACGAGCATCGATTTTACAAGTCGTCGAAGAGTAGACGAGAGAGAGCTGTAAACTTTTTCTCTCATAACTGCGGGAAAACTTGTATTCCAGCTCAAAACAACGGGATACATCGTTTTAGATCGAAACTAGCGAGATTCACGAACATCGATTTTACAAGTCGTCGAAGAGTAGACGAGACCTGTAAACTTTTTCTCTCAGAACTGGAGGAAAACTTGTATTTCGGCTCAAAACAACGGGATACATCGTTTTAGATCGAAACTAGCGTGATTTACGCACTTCGATTTTACAACTAGTCGAAGAGTAGACGAGAGAGAGCTGTAAGCGTTTTCTCCCAGAACTTCGCGAAAACTTGTATTCCGGCTCAAAACAACGAGATACATCGTTTTAGATCGAAACTAGCAAAATTCACGAGCATCGATTTTACAAGTCGTCGAAGAGTAGACGAGAGAAAGGTGTAAACTTTTTCTCTCAGAATTGCGTGAAAACTTGTATTCCGGCTCAAAATAAGGGGATACATCGTTTTAGATCGAAACTAGCAAAATTCACGAGCATCGATTTTTCTAGTCGTCGAAGAGTAGACGAGAGAAAGGTATAAACTTTTTCTCTTAGAACTGCACGAAAACTTGTATTCCGGCTCAAAACAACGGGATACATCGTTTTAGATAGAAACTAGCAAAATTCACGAGCATCGAGTTTGCAAGTCGTCGAAGAGTAGACGAGAGAAAGGTGTAAACTTTTTATCTCAGAACTGCGCGAAAACTTGTATTCCGGCTCAAAACAACGAGATACATCGTTTTAGATCGAAACTAGCGAGATTCACGAACATCGATTTTACAAGTCGTCGAAGTGTAGACGAGAGAGAGCTGTAACTTTTTCTTTCAGAACTGCGGGAAAACTTGTATTCCAGCCCAATACAACGGGATACATCGTTTTAGATCGAAACTACCGAGATTTACGAACTTCGATTTTACGAGACGTCGAAGAGCAGACGAGAGAAAGGTGTAAACTTTTTCTCTCAGAATTGCACGAAAACTTGTATTCCGGCTCAAAACAACGAGATAAATCGTTTTAGATCGAAACTAGCGAGATTCACGAACATCGATTTTACAAGTCGTCGAAGAGTAGACGAGACCTGTAAACTTTTTCTCACAGAACAGGAGGAAAAATTGTATTCCGGCTCAAAACAACGGGATACATCGTTTTAGATCGAAACTAGCGTGATTTACGCACTTCGATTTTACAACTCGTCGAAGAGTAGACGAGAGAAAGGTATAAACTTTTTCTCTTAGAACTGCACGAAAACTTGTATTCCGGCTCAAAACAACGGGATACATCGTTTGAGATAGAAAATAGCAAAATTCACGAGCATCGAGTTTACAAGTCGTCGAAGAGTAGACGAGAGAAAGGTGTAAACTTTTTCTCTCAGAACAGTGCAAAGACTTGAATTCCGGCTGAAAACAATGGGATACATCGTTTTAGATTGAATCTAGCGAGATTCACGAACATCGATTTTACAAGTCGTCGAAGAGTAGACGAGACCTGTAAACTTTTTCTCTCAGAACTGGAGGAAAACTTGTATTCCGGCTCAAAACAACGGGATACATCGTTTTAGATCGAAACTAGCGTGATTTACGCACTTCGATTTTACAACTCGTCGAAGAGTAGACGAGAGAGAGCTGTAAGGTTTTTCTCTCAGAACTGCGCGAAAACTTGTATTCCGGCTCAAAATAACGGGATACATCGTTTTAGATCGAAACTAGCAAAATTCACGAGCATCGATTTTACTAGTCGTCGAAGAGTAGGCGAGAGAGAGCTGTAAACGTTTTCTCTCAGAACTGCGGGAAAACTTGTATTCCAGCTCAGAACAACGGGATACATCGTTTTAGATCGAAACTAGCGAGATTCGCGAACATCGATTTTACAAGTCGTCGAAGAGTAGACGAGACCTGTAAACTTTTTCTCTCAGAACTGGAGGAAAACTTGTATTCCGGCTCAAAACAACGGGATACATCGTTTTAGATCGAAACTAGCGTGATTTACGCACTTCGATTTTACAACTCGTCAAAGAGTAGACGAGAGAAAGCTGTAAGCGTTTTCTCCCAGAACTTCGCGAAAACTTGTATTCCGGCTCAAAAGAACGAGATACGTCGTTTTAGATCGAAACTAGCAAAATTCACGAGCATCGATTTTACAAGTCGTCGAAGAGTAGACGAGAGAAAGGTGTAAACTTTTTCTCTCAGAATTGCGTGAAAACTTGTATTCCGGCTCAAAATAAGGGGATACATCGTTTTAGATCGAAACTAGCAAAATTCACGAGCATCGATTTTTCTAGTCGTCGAAGAGTTGACGAGAGAAAGGTATAAACTTTTTCTCTTAGAACTGCACGAAAACTTGTATTCCGGCTCAAAACAACGGGATACATCGTTTTAGATAGAAACTAGCAAAATTCACGAGCATCGAGTTTGCAAGTCGTCGAAGAGTAGACGAGAGAAAGGTGTAAACTTTTTATCTCAGAACTGCGCGAAAACTTGTATTCCGGCTCAAAACAACGAGATACATCGTTTTAGATCGAAACTACCGAGATTTACGAACTTCGATTTTACGAGACGTCGAAGAGCAGACGAGAGAAAGGTGTAAACTTTTTCTCTCAGAATTGCACTAAAACTTGTATTCCGGCTCAAAACAACGAGATAAATCGTTTTAGATAGAAGCTAGCAAAATTCACGAGCATCGATTTTACAAGTCGTCGAAGAGTAGACGAGAGAGAGCTGTAAACTTTTTCTCTCAGAACTGCGGGAAAACTTGTATTCCAGCTCAAAACAACGGGATACATCGTTTTAGATCGAAACTAGCGAGATTCACGAACATCGATTTTACAAGTCGTCGAAGAGTAGACGAGACCTGTAAACTTTTTCTCTCAGAACTGGAGGAAAACTTGTATTCCGGCTCAAAACAACGGGATACATCGTTTTAGATCGAAACTAGCGTGATTTACGCACTTCGATTTTACAAGTCGTCGAAGAGTAGACGAGACCTGTAAACTTTTTCTCTCAGAACTGGAGGAAAACTTGTATTCCGGTTCAAAACAACGGGATACATCGTTTTAGATAGAAACTAGCAAAATTCACGAGCATCGAGTTTACAAGTCGTCGAAGAGTAGACGAGAGAAAGGTGTAAACTTTTTCTCTCAGAACAGTGCAAAGACTTGAATTCCGGCTGAAAACAATGGGATACATCGTTTTAGATCGAAACTAGCGAGATTCACGAACATCGATTTTACAAGTCGTCGAAGAGTAGACGAGAGAAAGCTGTAAACTTTTTATCTCAGAACTGCGCGAAAACTTGTATTCCGGCTCAAAACACCGGGATACATCGTTTTAGATTGAATCTAGCGAGATTCACGAACATCGATTTTACAAGTCGTCGAAGAGTAGACGAGACCTGTAAACTTTTTCTCTCAGAACTGGAGGAAAACTTGTATTCCGGCTCAAAACAACGGGATACATCGTTTTAGATCGAAACTAGCGTGATTTACGCACTTCGATTTTACAACTCGTCGAAGAGTAGACGAGAGAGAGCTGCAAGGTTTTTCTCTCAGAACTGCGCGAAAACTTGTATTCCGGCTCAAAACAACGAGATACATTGTTTTAGATCGAAACTAGCAAAATTCACGAGCATCGATTTTGCAAGTCGTCGAAGAGTAGACGAGAGAGAGCTGTAAACTTTTTCTCTCAGAACTGCGGGAAAACTTGTATTCCGGCTCAAAACAACGAGATACATCGTTTTAGATCGAAACTAGCAAAATTCACGAGCATCGATTTTACAAGTCGTCGAAGAGTAGACGAGAGAAAGGTGTAAACTTTTTCTCTCAGAACTGCGCGAAAACTTGTATTCCAGCTCAAAACAACAGGATACATTGTTTTAGATCGAAACTAGCGAGATTCACGAAGATCGATTTTACAAGTCGTCGAAGAGTAGACGAGACCTGTAAACTTTTTCTCTCAGAACTGGAGGAAAACTTGTATTCCGGCTCAAAACAACGGGATACATCGTTTTAGATCGAAATTAGCAAAATTCACGAGCATCGATTTTACTAGTCGTCGAAGAGTAGGCGAGAGAGAGCTGTAAACGTTTTCTCTCAGAACTGCTAGAAAACTTGTATTCCAGCTCAAAACAACGGGATACATCGTTTTAGATCGAAACTAGCGAGATTCACGAACATCGATTTTACAAGTCGTCGAAGAGTAGACGAGACCTGTAAACTTTTTCTCTCAGAACTGGAGGAAAACTTGTATTCCGGCTCAAAACAACGGGATACATCGTTTTAGATCGAAACTAGCGTGATTTACGCACTTCGATTTTACAACTCGTCGAAGAGTAGACGAGAGAAAGCAGTAAGCTTTTTCTCTCAGAACTGCGCGAAAACTTGTATTCCGGCTCAAAACAACGAGATACATCGTTTTAGATCGAAACTAGCAAAATTCACGAGCATCGACTTTTCTAGTCGTCGAAGAGTAGACGAGAGAAAGGTATAAACTTTTTCTCTTAGAACTGCACGAAAACTTGTATTCCGGCTCAAAACAACGGGATACATCGTTTTAGATCTAAACTGGCAAAATTCACGAGCATCGAGTTTGCAAGTCGTCGAAGAGTAGACGAGAGAAAGGTGTAAACTTTTTATCTCAGAACTGCGCGAAAACTTGTATTCCGGCTCAAAACAACGAGATACATCGTTTTAGATCGAAACTAGCGAGATTCACGAACATCGATTTTACAAGTCGTCGAAGTGTAGACGAGAGAATGCTGTAAACTTTTTATCTCAGAACTGCGCCAAAACTTGTATTCCGGCTGAAAACACTGAAATACATCGTTTTAGATTGAAACTAGCGAGATTCACGAACATCGATTTTACAAGTCGTCGAAGAAAAGACGAGACCTGTAAACGTTTTCTCTCAGAACTGGAGGAAAACTTGTATTCCGGCTCAAAACAGCGGAATATATTCGTTTTAGATCGAAACTAGCGAGATTTACGCAATTAGATTTTACAAGTCGTCGAAGAGTAGACGAGAGAAAGCTGTAAACTTTTTCTCTCAGAACTCAACGAAAACTTGTATTCCGGCTCAAAACAACGAGATAAATCGTTTTAGATCGAAACTAGCAAAATTCACGAGCATCGATTTTGCAACTCGTCGAAGAGTAGACGAGAGAGAGCTGTAAGCTTTTTTCTCTCAGAACTGCGCGAAAACTTGTATTCCTGCTCAAAACAACGAGATACATCGTTTTAGATCGAAACTATCAAAATTCACGAGCACCAATTTTACTAGTCGTCGAAGAGTAGACGAGAGAAAGGGGTAAACTTTTTCTCTTAGAACTGCACGAAAACTTGTATTCCGGCTCAAAACAACGGGATACATCGTTTTAGATCGAAACTAGCAAAATTCACGAGCATCGATTTTACTAGTCGTCGAAGAGTAGACGAGAGAAAGGTATAAACTTTTTCTCTTAGAACTGCACGAAAACTTGTATTCCGGCTCAAAACAACGGGATACATCGTTTTAGATCGAAACTAGCAAAATTCACGAGCATCGAGTTTACAAGTCGTCGAAGAGTATACGAGAGAAAGGTGTAAACTTTTTCTCTCAGTACTGCGCGAAAACTTGTATTCCGGCTCCAAACAACGGGATACATTGTTTTAGATCGAAACTAGCAAATATCACGAGCATCGATTTTAGAAGTCGTCGAAGAGCCGACGAGAGAAAGGTGTAAACTTTTTATCTCAGAACGGCGCGAAAACTTGTATTCCGGCTCAACACAATTAGATACATCGTTTTAGATCGAAACTAGCGTGATTCACGAACATTGATTTTACAAGTCGTTGAAGTGTAGACGAGAGAGAGTTGTAAACTTTTTCTCTCAGAACTGCGGGAAAACTTGTATTCCAGCCCTATACAACGGGATACATTGTTTTAGATCGAAACTACCGAGATTTACGAACTTCGATTTTACAAGTCGTCGAAGAGCAGACGAGAGAAAGGTGTAAATTTTTTCTCTCAGAACTGCGCGAAAACTTGTATTCCGGCTCAAAACAACAAGATAAATCGTTTTAGGTCGAAGCTAGCGAGATTCACGAACATCGATTTTACAAGTCGTCGAAGAGTAGACGAGAGAAAGCTGGAAACTTTTTCTCTCAGAACTGCGCGAAAACTTGTATAAAACAAAACACCGGGATACATCGTTTTAGATTGAAACGAGCGAGATTCACGAACATCGATTTTACAAGTCGTCGAAGAGTAGACCAGAGAGAGCTGTAAACTTTTTCTCTCAGAACTGCGGGAAAACTTGTATTCCAGCTCAAAACAACGGGATACATCGTTTTAGCTCGAAAGTAGCGAGATTCACGAACATCGATTTTACTAGTCGTCGAAGAGTAGACGAGAGAAGGTGTAAACTTTTTCTCTCAGAACTGCTCGAAAACTTGTATTCCGGCTCGAAACAACGGGATACATTGTTTTAGATCGAAACTAGGAAATATCACGAGCATCGAGTTTACAAGTCGTCGAAGAGCCGACGAGAGAAAGGTGTAAACTTTTTATCTCAGAACTGCGCGAAAACTTGTATTCCGGCTCAAAACAACGAGATACATCGTTTTAGATCGAAACTAGCGAGATTCACGAACATCGATTTTACAAGTCGTCGAAGTGTAGACGAGAGAGAGCTGTAAACTTTTTCTCTCAGAACTGCGGGAAAACTTGTATTCCAGCCCAATACAACGGGATACATCGTTTTAGATCGAAACTACCGAGATTTACGAACTTCGATTTTACAAGTCGTCGAAGAGCAGACGAGAGAAAGGTGTAAACTTTTTCTCTCAGAACTGCGCAAAAACTTGCATTCCGGCTCAAAACAACGGGATACATCGTTTTAGATCGAAACTAGCGTGATTTACGCACTTCGATTTTACAACTCGTCGAAGAGTAGACGAGAGAGAGCTGTAAGCTTTTTCTCTCAGAACTTCGCGAAAACTTGTATTCCGGCTCAAAACAACGAGATACATCGTTTTAGATCGAAAATAGCAAAATTCACGAGCATCGATTTTACAAGTCGTCGAAGAGTAGACGAGAGAAAGGTGTAAACTTTTTCTCTGAGAACTGCGCGAAAACTTGTATTCCGGCTCAAAACAACGAGATACATCGTTTTAGATAGAAACTAGCAAAATTCACGAGCATCGAGTTTGCAAGTCGTCGAAGAGTAGACGAGAGAAAGGTGTAAACTTTTTACCTCAGAACTGCGCGAAAACTTGTATTCCGGCTCAAAACAACGAGATACATCGTTTTAGATCGAAACTAGCGAGATTCACGAACATCAATTTTACAAGTCGTCGAAGTGTAGACGAGAGAGAGAGCTGTAAACTTTTTCTCTCAGAACTGCGGGAAAACTTGTATTCCAGCCCAATACAACGGGATACATCGTTTTAGATCGAAACTACCGAGATTTACGAACTTCGATTTTACGAGACGTCGAAGAGCAGACGAGAGAAAGGTGTAAACTTTTTCTCTCAGAACTGCGCGAAATCTTGTATTCCGGCTCAAAATAACGGGATACATCGTTTTAGATCGAAACGAGCAAAATTCACGAGCATCGACTTTTCTAGTCGTCGAAGAGTAGACGAGAGAAAGGTATAAACTTTTTCTCTTAGAACTGCACGAAAACTTGTATTCCGGCTCAAAACAACGGGATACATCGTTTTAGATAGAAACTAGCAAAATTCACGAGCATCGAGTTTGCAAGTCGTCGAAGAGTAGACGAGAGAAAGGTGTAAGCTTTTTATCTCAGAACTGCGCGAAAACTTGTATTCCGGCTCAAAACAACGAGATACATCGTTTTAGATCGAAACTAGCGAGATTCACGAACATCAATTTTACAAGTCGTCGAAGTGTAGACGAGAGAGAGAGCTGTAAACTTTTTCTCTCAGAACTGCGGGAAAACTTGTATTCCAGCCCAATACAACGGGATACATCGTTTTAGATCGAAACTACCGAGATTTACGAACTTCGATTTTACGAGACGTCGAAGAGCAGACGAGAGAAAGGTGTAAACTTTTTCTCTCAGAACTGCGCGAAAACTTGTATTCCGGCTCAAAATAACGGGATACATCGTTTTAGATCGAAACGAGCAAAATTCAGGAGCATCGATTTTACTAGTCGTCGAAGAGTAGACGAGAGAAAGGTATAAACTTTTTCTCTTAGAACTGCACGAAAACTTGTATTCCGGCTCCAAACAACGGCACATCGTTTTAGATCGAAACTAGCAAAATTCACGAGCATCGAGTTTACAAGTCGTTGAAGAGTAGACGAGAGAAAGGTGTAAACTTTTTCTCTCAGAACTGCACGAAAACTTGTATTTCGGCTCCAAACAACGGGATACATTGTTTTAGATAGAAACTAGCAAAATTCACGAGCATCGAGTTTACAAGTAGTCGAAGATTAGACGAGAGAATGGTGTAAACGTTTTCTCTCAGAACAGTGGGAAAACTTGAATTCCGGCTGAAAACAATGGGATACATCGTTTTAAATCAAAACTAACGAGATTCACGAACATCGATTTTACATGTCGTCGAAGAGTGGACGAGAGATTGCTGTAAACTTTTTATCTCAGAACTGCGCGAAAACTTGTATTCCGGCTGAAAACACTGGAATACATCGTTTTAGATTGAAACTAGCGAGATTCACGAACATCGATTTTACAAGTCGTCGAAGAAAAGACGAGACCTGTAAACGTTTTCTCTCAGAACTGGAGGAAAACTTGTATTCCGGCTCAAAACAGCGGAATATATTCGTTTTAGATCGAAACTAGCGAGATTTACGCAATTAGATTTTACAAGTCGTTGAAGAGTAGACGAGAGAAAGCTGTAAACTTTTTCTCTCAGAACTCAGCGAAAACTTGTATTCCGGCTCAAAACAACGAGATACATCGTTTTAGATCGAAACTAGCAAAATTCACGAGCATCGATTTTACAACTCGTCGAAGAGTAGACGAGAGAGAGCTGTAAGCTTTTTCTCTCAGAACTGCGCGAAAACTTGTATTCCGGCTCAAAACAACGAGATACATCGTTTTAGATCGAAACTAGCAAAATTCACGAGCACCAATTTTACTAGTCGTCGAAGAGTAGACGAGAGAAAGGGGTAAACTTTTTCTCTTAGAACTGCACGAAAACTTGTATTCCGGCTCAAAACAACGGGATACATCGTTTTAGATCGAAGCTAGCAAAATTCACGAGCATCGATTTTACTAGTCGTCGAAGAGTAGACGAGAGAAAGGTATAAACTTTTTCTCTTAGAACTGCACGAAAACTTGTATTCCGGCTCAAAACAACGGGATACATCGTTTTAGATCGAAACTAGCAAAATTCACGAGCATCGAGTTTACAAGTCGTCGAAGAGTATACGAGAGAAAGGTGTAAACGTTTTCTCTCAGTACTGCGCGAAAACTTGTATTCCTGCTCAAAACAAAGGGATACATCGTTTTAGATCGAAACAAGCGAGATTCACGATCATCGATTTTACTAGTCGTCGAAGAGTAGACGAGTGAAGGTGTAAACTTTTTCTCTCAGAACTGCGCGAAAACTTGTATTCCGGCTCCAAACAACGGGATACATTGTTTTAGATCGAAACTAGCAAATATCACGAGCATCGATTTTAGAAGTCGTCGAAGAGCCGACGAGAGAAAGGTGTAAACTTTTTATCTCAGAACGGCGCGAAAACTTGTATTCCGGCTCAAATCAATTAGATACATCGTTTTAGATCGAAACTAGCGAGATTCACGAACATCGATTTTACAAGTCGTTGAAGTGTAGACGAGAGAGAGCTGTAAACGTTTTCTCTCAGAACTGCGGGAAAACTTGTATTCCAGCCCAATACAACGGGATACATCGTTTTAGATCGAAACTACCGAGATTTACGAACTTCGATTTTACAAGTCGTCGAAGAGCAGACGAGAGAAAGGTGTAAATTTTTTCTCTCAGAACTGCGCGAAAACTTGTATTCCGGCTCAAAACAACAAGATAAATCGTTTTAGATAGAAGCTAGCAAAATTCACGAGCATCGATTTTACAAGTCGTCGAAGAGCAGACGAGAGAAAGGTGTAAACGTTTTCTCTCAGAATGGTGCGAAAACTTGAATTCCGGCTGAAAACAACGCGATACATCGTTTTAGATCGAAACTAGCGAGATTCACGAACATCGATTTTACAAGTCGTCGAAGAGTAGACCAGAGAGAGCTGTAAACTTTTTCTCTCAGAACTGCGGGAAAACTTGTATTGCAGCTCAAAACAACGGGATACATCGTTTTAGATCGAAACTAGCGAGATTCACGAACATCGATTTTACAAGTCGTCGAAGAGTAGACGAGACCTGTGAACTTTTTCTCTCAGAACTGGAGGAAAACTTGTATTCCGGCTCAAAACAACGGGATACATCGTTTTAGATCGAAAATAGCGAAATTTATGCACTTCGATTTGACAAGTCGTCGAAGAGTAGTCGAGAGAAAGCTGTAAACTTTTTACTCTCAGAACTGCGCGAAAACTTATATTCCGGTTCAAAACAATGGGATACATTGTTTTAGATCAAAACTAGCGAGATTTACGAACTTTGATTTTACAAGTCGTCGAAGAGTAGACGAGAGAGCGCTGTAAACTTTTGTTCTCAGAACTGCGAGAAAACTTGAATTCCGGCTGAAAACAACGGGATACATCGTTTTAGCTCGAAACTAGCGAGATTCACGAACATCGATTTTACTAGTCGTCGAAGAGTAGACGAGAGAAAGGTATAAACTTTTTCTCTTAGAACTGCACGAAAACTTGTATTCCGGCTCCAAACAACGGGATACATCGTTTTAGATAGAAACTAGCAAAATTCACGAGCATCGAGTTTACAAGTCGTCGAAGAGTAGACGAGAGAAAGGTGTAAACTTTTTCTCTCAGAACAGTGCGAAAACTTGAATTCCGGCTGAAAACAATGGGATACATCGTTTTAAATCGAAACTAGCGAGATTCACGAACATCGATTTTACATGTCGTGGAAGAGTAGACGAGAGATAGCTGTAAACTTTTTATCTCAGAACTGCGCGAAAACTTGTATTCCGGCTCAAAACACCGGGATACATCGTTTTAGATTGAAACTAGCGAGATTCACGAACATCGATTTTACAAGTCGTCGAAGAAAAGACGAGACCTGTAAACTTTTTCTCTCAGAACTGCGCGAAAACTTGTATTCCGGCTCAAAACAACGAGATACATCGTTTTAGATCGAAACTAGCAAAATTCAAGAGCATCGGTTTTACAAGTCGTCGAAGAGTAGACGAGAGAAAGGTGTAAACGTTTTCTCTCAGAACTGCGCGAAAACTTGTATTCCGGCTCAAAATAACGGGATACATTGTTTTAGATCGAAACTAGCAAAATTCACGAGCATCGATTTTACTAGTCGTCGAAGAGTAGACGAGAGAAAGGTATAAACTTTTTCTCTTAGAACTGCACGAAAACTTGTATTCCGGCTCAAAACAACGGGATACATCGTTTAAGATCGAAACTAGCAAAATTCAGGAGCATCGAGTTTACAAGTCGTCGACGAGTATACGAGAGAAAGGTATAAACTTTTTCTCTCAGTACAGCGCGAAAACTTGTATTCCTGCTCAAAACAAAGGGATACATCGTTTTAGATCGAAACAAGCGAGATTCACGAACATCGATTTTACTAGTCGTCGAAGAGTAGACGAGTGAAGGTGTAAACTTTTTCTCTCAGAACTGCGCGAAATTTGTATTCCGGCTCCAAACAACGGGATACATTGTTTTAGATCGAAACTAGCAAATATCACGAGCATCGATTTTACAAGTCGTCGAAGAGCCGACGAGAGAAAGGTGTAAACTTTTTATCTCAGAACGGTGCGAAAACTTGTATTCCGGCTCAAAACAACGAGATACATCGTTTTAGATCGAAACTAGCGAGATTCACGAACATCGATTTTACAAGTCGTCGAAGTGTAGACGAGAGAGAGCTGTAAACTTTTTCTCTCAGAACTGCGGGAAAACTTGTATTCCAGCCCAATACAACGGGATACATCGTTTTAGATCGAAACTACCGAGATTTACGAACTTCGATTTTACAAGTCGTCGAAGAGCAGACGAGAGAAAGGTGTAAATTTTTTCTCTCAGAACTGCGCGAAAACTTGTATTCCGGCTCAAAACAACGAGATACATCGTTTTAGATCGAAACTAGCAAAATTCACGAGCATCGATTTTACAAGTCGTCGAAGAGTAGACGAGAGAAAGGTGTAAACTTTTTCTCTCAGAACTGCGCGAAAACTTGTATTCCGGCTCAAAATAACGGCATACATTGTTTTAGATCGAAACTAGCAAAATTCACGAGCATCGAGTTTACAAGTCGTCGAAGAGTATACGAGAGAAAGGTGTAAACTTTTTCTCTCAGTACTGCGCGAAAACTTGTATTCCTGCTCAAAACAAAGGGATACATCGTTTTAGATCGAAACAAGCGAGATCCACGAACATCGATTTTACTAGTCGTCGAAGAGTAGACGAGTGAAGGTGTAAACTTTTTCTCTCAGAACTGCGCGAAAACATGTATTCCGGCTCGAAACAACGGGATACATTGTTTTAGATCGAAACTAGCGAAATTTATGCACTTCGATTTGACAAGTCGTCGAAGAGTAGTCGAGAGAAAGCTGTTAACTTTTTACTCTCAGAACTGCGCGAAAACTTATATTCCGGTTCAAAACAATGGGATACATTGTTTTAGATCAAAAATAGCGAGATTTACGAACTTTGATTTTACAAGTCGTCGAAGAGTAGACGAGAGAGCGCTGTAAACTTTTGTTCTCAGAACTGCGTGAAAACTTGAATTCCGGCTGAAAACAACGGGATACATCGTTTTAGCTCGAAACTAGCGAGATTCACAAACATCGATTTTACTAGTCGTCGAAGAGTAGACGAGGGAAGGTGTAAACTTTTTCTCTCAGAACTGCGCGAAAACTTGTATTCTGGCTCAAAACAACGAGATACATCGTTTTAGATCGAAACTAGCGAGATTCACGAACATCGATTTTACAAGTCGTCGAAGTGTAGACGAGAGAGAGAGCTGTATACTTTTTCTCTCAGAACTGCGGGAAAACTTGTATTCCAGCCCAATACAACGGGATACATCGTTTTAGATCGAAACTACCGAGATTTACGAACTTCGATTTTACAAGTCGTCGAAGAGTAGACGAGACCTGTAAACTTTTTCTCTCAGAACTGGAGGAAAACTTGTATTCCGGCTCAAAAGAAGGGGATACATCGTTTTAGATCGAAATTAGCGAGATTTACGCACTTAGATTTTACAAGTCGTCGAAGAGTAGACGAGAGAAAGGTGTAAATTTTTTCTCTCAGAACTGCACGAAAACTTGTATTCCGGCTCCAAACAACGGGATACATCGTTTTAGATAGAAACTAGCAAAATTCACGAGCATCGAGTTTACAAGTCGTCGAAGAGTAGACGAGAGAAAGGTGTAAACTTTTTCTCTCAGAACAGTGCGAAAACTTGAATTCCGGCTGAAAACAATGGGATACATCGTTTTAAATCGAAACTAGCGAGATTCACGAACATCGATTTTACATGTCGTCGAAGAGTAGACGAGAGAAAGCTGTAAACTTTTTATCTCAGAACTGCGCGAAAACTTGTTTTCCGGCTCAAAACACCGGGATACATCGTTTTAGATTGAAACTAGCGAGATTCACGAACATCGATTTTACAAGTCGTCGAAGAAAAGACGAAACCTGTAAACGTTTTCTCTCAGAACTGCGCGAAAACTTGTATTCCGGCTCAAAACAACGAGATACATCGTTTTAGATCGAAACTAGCAAAATTCACGAGCATCGATTTTACTAGTCGTCGAAGAGTAGACGAGAGAAAGGTATAAACTTTTTATCTCAGAACTGCGCGAAAACTTGTATTCCGGCTCAAAACAACGAGATACATCGTTTTAGATCGAAACTAGCGAGATTCACGAACATCGATTTTACAAGTCGTCGAAGTGTAGACGAGAGAGAGCTGTAAACTTTTTCTCTCAGAAATGCGGGAAAACTTGTATTCAAGCCCAATACAACGGGATCCATCGTTTTAGATCGAAACTACCGAGATTTACGAACATCGATTTTACAAGTCGCCGAAGTGTAGACGAGAGAGAGCTGTAAACTTTTTCTCTCAGAACTGCGGGAAAACTTGTATTCCAGCCCAATACAACGGGATTCATCGTTTTAGATCGAAACTAGCGAGATTTACGAACTTCGAGTTTACAAGTCGTCGAAGAGCAGATGAGAGAAAGGTTTAAACGTTTTCTCTCAGAACTGCGCGAAAACTTGTATTCCGGCTCAAAACGAGATAAATCGTTTTAGATAGAAGCTAGCAAAGTTCACGAGCATCGATTTTACAAGTCGTCGAAGAGTAGACGATAGAAAGGTATAAACTTTTTCTCTTAGAACTGCACGAAAACTTGTATTCCGGCTCCAAACAACGGGATACATCGTTTTAGATAGAAACTAGCAAAATTCACGAGCATCGAGTTTACAAGTCGTCGAAGAGTAGACGAGAGAAAGGTGTAAACTTTTTCTCTCAGAACAGTGCGAAAACTTGAATTCCGGCTGAAAACAATGGGATACATCGTTTTAAATCGAAACTAGCGAGATTCACGAACATCGATTTTACATGTCGTCGAAGAGTAGACGAGAGAAAGCTGTAAACTTTTTATCTCAGAACTGCGCGAAAACTTGTATTCCGGCTCAAAACACCGGGATACATCGTTTTAGATTGAAACTAGCGAGATTCACGAACATCGAGTTTACAAGTCGTCGAAGGAGAGAGACGAGACCTGTAAACTGTTTCTCTCTGAACTGCGCGAAAACTTGTATTCCGGCTCAAAACAACGAGATACATCGTTTTAGATCGAAACTAGCAAAATTCACGAGCATCGATTTTACAAGTCGTCGAAGAGTAGACGAGAAAAAGGTGTAAACTTTTTCTCTCAGAACTGCGCGAAAACTTGTATTCCGGCTCAAAATAACGGGATACATCGTTTTAGATCGAAACTAGCAAAATTCACGAGCATCGATTTTACTAGTCGTCGAAGAGTAGACGAAAGAAAGGTGTAAACTTTTTCTCTCAGAACTGCGCGAAAACTTGTATTCCGGCTCAAAACAACGGGATACATCGTTTTAGATCGAAAGTAGCGAGATTTTTGCACTTCGATTTTACAAATCGTCGAAGAGTAGACGAGAGAAAGCTGTAAACTTTTTCTCTCAGTACTGCGCGAAAACTTGTATTCCTGCTCAAAACAAAGGGATACATCGTTTTAGATCGAAACAAGCGAGATTCACGAACATAGATTTTACTAGTCGTGGAAGAGTAGACGAGAGAAAGGTATAAACTTTTTCTCTCAGAACTGCGCGAAAACTTGTATTCCGGCTCAAAACAACGGGATACATCGTTTTAGACCGAAACTAGCAAAATTCACGAGCATCGATTTTACAAGTCGTCGAAGAGTAGACGAAAGAAAGGTGTAAACTTTTTCTCTCAGAACAGTGCGAAAACTTGAATTCCGGCTGAAAACAATGGGATACATCGTTTTAAATCGAAACTAGCGAGATTCACGAACATCGATTTTACATGTCGTCGAAGAGTAGACGAGAGAAAGCTGTAAACTTTTTATCTCAGAACTGCGCGAAAACTTGTTTTCCGGCTCAAAACACCGGGATACATCGTTTTAGATTGAAACTAGCGAGATTCACGAACATCGATTTTACAAGTCGTCGAAGAAAAGACGAAACCTGTAAACGTTTTCTCTCAGAACTGCGCGAAAACTTGTATTCCGGCTCAAAACAACGAGATACATCGTTTTAGATCGAAACTAGCAAAATTCACGAGCATCGATTTTACTAGTCGTCGAAGAGTAGACGAGAGAAAGGTATAAACTTTTTATCTCAGAACTGCGCGAAAACTTGTATTCCGGCTCAAAACAACGAGATACATCGTTTTAGATCGAAACTAGCGAGATTCACGAACATCGATTTTACAAGTCGTCGAAGTGTAGACGAGAGAGAGCTGTAAACTTTTTCTCTCAGAAATGCGGGAAAACTTGTATTCAAGCCCAATACAACGGGATCCATCGTTTTAGATCGAAACTACCGAGATTTACGAACATCGATTTTACAAGTCGCCGAAGTGTAGACGAGAGAGAGCTGTAAACTTTTTCTCTCAGAACTGCGGGAAAACTTGTATTCCAGCCCAATACAACGGGATTCATCGTTTTAGATCGAAACTAGCGAGATTTACGAACTTCGAGTTTACAAGTCGTCGAAGAGCAGATGAGAGAAAGGTTTAAACGTTTTCTCTCAGAACTGCGCGAAAACTTGTATTCCGGCTCAAAACGAGATAAATCGTTTTAGATAGAAGCTAGCAAAGTTCACGAGCATCGATTTTACAAGTCGTCGAAGAGTAGACGATAGAAAGGTATAAACATTTTTTTTTTAGAACTGCACGAAAACTTGTATTCCGGCTCCAAACAACGGGATACATCGTTTTAGATAGAAACTAGCAAAATTCACGAGCATCGAGTTTACAAGTCGTCGAAGAGTAGACGAGAGAAAGGTGTAAACTTTTTCTCTCAGAACAGTGCGAAAACTTGAATTCCGGCTGAAAACAATGGGATACATCGTTTTAAATCGAAACTAGCGAGATTCACGAACATCGATTTTACATGTCGTCGAAGAGTAGACGAGAGAAAGCTGTAAACTTTTTATCTCAGAACTGCGCGAAAACTTGTATTCCGGCTCAAAACACCGGGATACATCGTTTTAGATTGAAACTAGCGAGATTTACGCACTTCGATTTTACAACTCGTCGAAGAGTAGACGAGAGAGAGCTGTAAGCTTTTTCTCTCAGAACTGCGCGAAAACTTGTATTCCGGCTCAAAACAACGAGATACATCGTTTTAGATCGAAACTAGCAAAATTCACGAGCATCGATTTTACTAGTCGTCGAAGAGTAGACGAGAGAAAGGTATAAACTTTTTATCTCAGAACTGCGCGAAAACTTGTATTCCGGCTCAAAACAACGAGATACATCGTTTTAGATCGAAACTAGCGAGATTCACGAACATCGATTTTACAAGTCGTCGAAGTGTAGACGAGAGAGAGCTGTAAACTTTTTCTCTCAGAAATGCGGGAAAACTTGTATTCCAGCCCAATACAACGGGATCCATCGTTTTAGATCGAAACTACCGAGATTTACGAACATCGATTTTACAAGTCGCCGAAGTGTAGACGAGAGAGAGCTGTAAACTTTTTCTCTCAGAACTGCGGGAAAACTTGTATTCCAGCCCAATACAACGGGATTCATCGTTTTAGATCGAAATTAGCGAGATTTACGAACTTCGAGTTTACAAGTCGTCGAAGAGCAGATGAGAGAAAGGTTTAAACGTTTTCTCTCAGAACTGCGCGAAAACTTGTATTCCGGCTCAAAACGAGATAAATCGTTTTAGATAGAAGCTAGCAAAGTTCACGAGCATCGATTTTACAAGTCGTCGAAGAGTAGACGATAGAAAGGTATAAACTTTTTCTCTTAGAACTGCACGAAAACTTGTATTCCGGCTCCAAACAACGGG
Organism: Amblyomma americanum; assembly: GCA_030143305.2. NCBI lineage: Eukaryota > Metazoa > Arthropoda > Arachnida > Ixodida > Ixodidae > Amblyomma > Amblyomma americanum. Next base: position 56,179 of record JARKHS020006666.1, on the reverse strand, counting down.
ATACATCGTTTTAGATAGAAACTAGCAAAATTCACGAGCATCGAGTTTACAAGTCGTCGAAGAGTAGACGAGAGAAAGGTGTAAACTTTTTCTCTCAGAACAGTGCGAAAACTTGAATTCCGGCTGAAAACAATGGGATACATCGTTTTAAATCGAAACTAGCGAGATTCACGAACATCGATTTTACATGTCGTCGAAGAGTAGACGAGAGAAAGCTGTAAACTTTTTATCTCAGAACTGCGCGAAAACTTGTATTCCGGCTCAAAACACCGGGATACATCGTTTTAGATTGAAACTAGCGAGATTCACGAACATCGAGTTTACAAGTCGTCGAAGGAAAGACGAGACCTGTAAACTGTTTCTCTCTGAACTGCGCGAAAACTTGTATTCCGGCTCAAAACAACGAGATACATCGTTTTAGATCGAAACTAGCAAAATTCACGAGCATCGATTTTACAAGTCGTCGAAGAGTAGACGAGAAAAAGGTGTAAACTTTTTCTCTCAGAACTGCGCGAAAACTTGTATTCCGGCTCAAAATAACGGGATACATCGTTTTAGATCGAAACTAGCAAAATTCACGAGCATCGATTTTACTAGTCGTCGAAGAGTAGACGAAAGAAAGGTGTAAACTTTTTCTCTCAGAACTGCGCGAAAACTTGTATTCCGGCTCAAAACAACGGGATACATCGTTTTAGATCGAAAGTAGCGAGATTTTTGCACTTCGATTTTACAAATCGTCGAAGAGTAGACGAGAGAAAGCTGTAAACTTTTTCTCTCAGTACTGCGCGAAAACTTGTATTCCTGCTCAAAACAAAGGGATACATCGTTTTAGATCGAAACAAGCGAGATTCACGAACATAGATTTTACTAGTCGTGGAAGAGTAGACGAGAGAAAGGTATAAACTTTTTCTCTCAGAACTGCGCGAAAACTTGTATTCCGGCTCAAAACAACGGGATACATCGTTTTAGACCGAAACTAGCAAAATTCACGAGCATCGATTTTACAAGTCGTCGAAGAGTAGACGAAAGAAAGGTGTAAACTTTTTCTCTCAGAACTGCGCGAAAACTTGTATTCCGGCTCAAAACAACGGGATACATCGTTTTAGATCGAAAGTAGCGAGATTTATGCACTTCGATTTTACAAATCGCCGAAGAGTAGACGAGAGAAAGCTGTAAACTTTTTCTCTCAGAGCTGCGCGAAAACTTGTATTCCGGCTCAAAACAATGGGATACATAGTTTTAGATCAAAACTAGCGAGATTTACGAACTTTGATTTTACAAGTCGGCGAAGAGTACACGAGAGAGCACTGTAAACTCTTTCTCTCAGAACTGCACGAAAACTTGAATTCCGGCTGAAAACAACACGATACATCGTTTTAGATCGAAACTAGCGAAATTCACGAACATCGATTTTACTAGTCGTCGAAGAGTAGACGAGAGAAAGGTTTAAACTCTTTATCTCAGAACTGCGCGAAAACTTGTATTCCGGCTCAAAACAACGAGATACATCGTTTTAGATCGAAACTAGCGAGATTCACGAACATCGATTTTACAAGTCGTCGAAGTGTAGACGAGAGAGAGCTGTAAACTTTTTCTCTCAGAACTGCGGGAAAACTTGTATTCCAGCCCAATACAACGGGATACATCGTTTTAGATTGAAACGAGCGAGATTCACGAACATCGATTTTACAAGTCGTCGAAGAGTAGACCAGAGAGAGCTGTAAACTTTTTCTCTCAGAACTGCGGGAAAACTTGTATTCCAGCTCAAAACAACGGGATACATCGTTTTAGATCGAAACTAGCGAGATTCACGAACATCGATTTTACAAGTCGTCGAAGAGTAGACGAGACCTGTGAACTTTTTCTCTCAGAACTGCACGAAAACTTGTATTCCGGCTCAAAACTACGGGATACATCGTTTGAGATCGAAAATAGCGAAATTTATGCACTTCGATTTGACAAGTCGTCGAAGAGTAGTCGAGAGAAAGCTGTAAACTTTTTACTCTCAGAACTGCGCGAAAACTTATATTCCGGTTCAAAACAATGGGATACATTGTTTTAGATCAAAACTAGCGAGATTTACGAACTTTGATTTTTCAAGTCGTCGAAGAGTAGACGAGAGAGCGCTGTATACTTTTGTTTTCAGAACTGCGCGAAAACTTGAATTCCGGCTGAAAACAACGGGATACATCGTTTTAGATCGAAACAAGCAAAATTCACGAGCATCGATTTTACTAGTCGTCGAAGAGTAGACGAGAGAAAGGTATAAACTTTTTCTCTTAGAACTGCACGAAAACTTGTATTCCGGCTCCAAACAACGGGATACATCGTTTTAGATAGAAACTAGCAATATTCACGAGCATCGAGTTTACAAGTCGTCGAAGAGTAGACGAGAGAAAGGTGTAAACTTTTTCTCTCAGAACAGTGCGAAAACTTGAATTCCGACTGAAAACAATGGGATACATCGTTTTAAATCGAAACTAGCGAGATTCACGAACATCGATTTTACATGTCGTCGCAGAGTAGACGAGAGAAAGCTGTAAACTTTTTATCTCAGAACTGCGCGAAAACTTGTATTCCGGCTCAAAACACCGGGATACATCGTTTTAGATAGAAGCTAGCAAAATTCACGAGCATCGATTTTACAAGTCGTCGAAGAGTAGACGAGAGAAAGGTGTAAACTTTTTCTCTCAGAACGGTGCGAAAACATGAATTCCGGCTGAAAACAACGGGATACATCGTTTTAGATCGAAACTAGCGAGATTTACGCACTTCGATTTTACTAGTCGTCGAAGAGTAGACGAGAGAAAGGTGTAAACTTTTTCTCTCAGAACTGCACGAAAACTTGTATTCCGGCTCAAAACTACGGGATACATCGTTTTAGATCGAAAATAGCGAAATTTATGCAATTCGATTTGACAAGTCGTCGAAGAGTAGTCGAGAGAAAGCTGTAAACTTTTTACTCTCAGAACTGCGCGAAAACTTATATTCCGGTTCAAAACAATGGGATACATTGTTTTAGATCAAAACTAGCAAGATTTACGAACTTTGATTTTACAAGTCGTCGAAGAGTAGACGAGAGAAAGGTATAAACTTTTTCTCTTAGAACTGCACGAAAACTTGTATTCCGGCTCCAAACAACGGGATACATCGTTTTAGATAGAAACTAGCAAAATTCACGAGCATCGATTTTACAAGTCGTCGAAGAGTAGACGAGAGAACGGTGTAAACTTTTTCTCTCAGAACAGTGCGAAAACTTGAATTCCGGCTGAAAACAATGGGATACATCGTTTTAAATTGAAACTAGCGAGATTCACGAACATCGATTTTACAGGTCGTCGAAGAGTAGACGAGAGAAAGCTGTAAACTTTTTATCTCAGAACTGCGCGAAAACTTGTATTCCGGCTCAAAACACCGGGATACATCGTATTAGATTGAAACTAGCGAGATTCACGAACATCGAGTTTACAAATCGTCGAAGAAAAGACGAGACCTGTAAACTGTTTCTCTCAGAACTGCGCGAAAACTTGTATTCCGGCTCAAAACAACGAGATACATCGTTTTAGATCGAAACTAGCAAAATTCACGAGCATCGATTTTACAAGTCGTCGAAGAGTAGACGAGAGAAAGGTGTAAACTTTTTCTCTCAGAACTGCGCGAAAACTTGTATTCCGGCTCAAAATAACGGGATACATCGTTTTAGATCGAAACTAGCAAAATTCATGAGCATCGATTTTACTAGTCGTCGAAGAGTAGACGAGAGAAAGGTATAAACTTTTTCTCTTAGAACTGCACGAAAACTTGTATTCCGGCTCAAAACAACGGGATACATCGTTTTAGATCGAAACTAGCAAAATTCACGAGCATCGAGTTTACAAGTCGTCGAAGAGAATACGAGAGAAAGGTGTCAACTTTTTCTCTCAGTACTGCGCGAAAACTTGTATTCCTGCTCAAAACAAAGGGTTACATCGTTTTAGATCGAAACAAGCGAGATTCACGAACATCGATTTTACTAGTCTTCGAAGAGTAGACGAGTGAAGGTGTAATCTTTTTCTCTCAGAACTGCGCGAAAACTTGTATTCCGGCTCCAAACAACGGGATACATTGTTTTAGATCAAAACTAGCAAATATCACGAGCATCGATTTTACAAGTCGTCGAAGAGCCGACGAGAAAGGTGTAAACTTTTTATCTCAGAACGGCGCGAAAACTTGTATTCCGGCTCAAAACAATGAGATACATCGTTTTAGATCGAAACTAGCGAGATTCACGAACATCGATTTTACAAGTCGTCGAAGTGTAGACGAGAGAGAGCTGTAAACTTTTTCTCTCAGAACTGCGGGAAAACTTGTATTCCAGCCCAATACAACGGGATACATCGTTTTAGATCGAAACTACCGAGATTTACGAACTTCGGTTTTACAAGTCGTCGAAGAGCAGACGAGAGAAAGGTGTAAATTTTTTCTCTCAGAACTGCGCGAAAACTTGTATTCCGGCTCAAGACAACAAGACAAATCGTTTTAGATAGAAGCTAGCAAAATTCACGAGCATCGAGTTTACAAGTCGTCGAAGAGTAGACGAGAGAAAGGTGTAAACTTTTTCTCTCAGAACAGTGCGAAAACTTGAATTCCGGCTGAAAACAATGGGATACATCGTTTTAAATCGAAACTAGCGAGATTCACGAACATCGATTTTACATGTCGTCGAAGAGTAGACGAGAGAAAGCTGTAAACTTTTTATCTCAGAACTGCGCGAAAACTTGTATTCCGGCTCAAAACACCGGGATACATCGTTTTAGATTGAAACTAGCGAGATTTACGCACTTCGATTTTACAACTCGTCGAAGAGTAGACGAGAGAGAGCTGTAAGCTTTTTCTCTCAGAACTGCGCGAAAACTTGTATTCCGGCTCAAAACAACGAGATACATCGTTTTAGATCGAAACTAGCAAAATTCACGAGCATCGATTTTACTAGTCGTCGAACAGTAGACGAGAGAAAGGTATAAACTTTTTATCTCAGAACTGCGCGAAAACTTGTATTCCGGCTCAAAACAACGAGATACATCGTTTTAGATCGAAACTAGCGAGATTCACGAACATCGATTTTACAAGTCGTCGAAGTGTAGACGAGAGAGAGCTGTAAACTTTTTCTCTCAGAAATGCGGGAAAACTTGTATTCCAGCCCAATACAACGGGATCCATCGTTTTAGATCGAAACTACCGAGATTTACGAACATCGATTTTACAAGTCGCCGAAGTGTAGACGAGAGAGAGCTGTAAACTTTTTCTCTCAGAACTGCGGGAAAACTTGTATTCCAGCCCAATACAACGGGATTCATCGTTTTAGATCGAAATTAGCGAGATTTACGAACTTCGAGTTTACAAGTCGTCGAAGAGCAGATGAGAGAAAGGTTTAAACGTTTTCTCTCAGAACTGCGCGAAAACTTGTATTCCGGCTCAAAACGAGATAAATCGTTTTAGATAGAAGCTAGCAAAGTTCACGAGCATCGATTTTACAAGTCGTCGAAGAGTAGACGATAGAAAGGTATAAACTTTTTCTCTTAGAACTGCACGAAAACTTGTATTCCGGCTCCAAACAACGGGATACATCGTTTTAGATAGAAACTAGCAAAATTCACGAGCATCGAGTTTACAAGTCGTCGAAGAGTAGACGAGAGAAAGGTGTAAACTTTTTCTCTCAGAACAGTGCGAAAACTTGAATTCCGGCTGAAAACAATGGGATACATCGTTTTAAATCGAAACTAGCGAGATTCACGAACATCGATTTTACATGTCGTCGAAGAGTAGACGAGAGAAAGCTGTAAACTTTTTATCTCAGAACTGCGCGAAAACTTGTATTCCGGCTCAAAACACCGGGATACATCGTTTTAGATTGAAACTAGCGAGATTCACGAACATCGAGTTTACAAGTCGTCGAAGGAAAGACGAGACCTGTAAACTGTTTCTCTCTGAACTGCGCGAAAACTTGTATTCCGGCTCAAAACAACGAGATACATCGTTTTAGATCGAAACTAGCAAAATTCACGAGCATCGATTTTACAAGTCGTCGAAGAGTAGACGAGAAAAAGGTGTAAACTTTTTCTCTCAGAACTGCGCGAAAACTTGTATTCCGGCTCAAAATAACGGGATACATCGTTTTAGATCGAAACTAGCAAAATTCACGAGCATCGATTTTACTAGTCGTCGAAGAGTAGACGAAAGAAAGGTGTAAACTTTTTCTCTCAGAACTGCGCGAAAACTTGTATTCCGGCTCAAAACAACGGGATACATCGTTTTAGATCGAAAGTAGCGAGATTTTTGCACTTCGATTTTACAAATCGTCGAAGAGTAGACGAGAGAAAGCTGTAAACTTTTTCTCTCAGTACTGCGCGAAAACTTGTATTCCTGCTCAAAACAAAGGGATACATCGTTTTAGATCGAAACAAGCGAGATTCACGAACATAGATTTTACTAGTCGTGGAAGAGTAGACGAGAGAAAGGTATAAACTTTTTCTCTCAGAACTGCGCGAAAACTTGTATTCCGGCTCAAAACAACGGGATACATCGTTTTAGACCGAAACTAGCAAAATTCACGAGCATCGATTTTACAAGTCGTCGAAGAGTAGACGAAAGAAAGGTGTAAACTTTTTCTCTCAGAACTGCGCGAAAACTTGTATTCCGGCTCAAAACAACGGGATACATCGTTTTAGATCGAAAGTAGCGAGATTTATGCACTTCGATTTTACAAATCGCCGAAGAGTAGACGAGAGAAAGCTGTAAACTTTTTCTCTCAGAGCTGCGCGAAAACTTGTATTCCGGCTCAAAACAATGGGATACATAGTTTTAGATCAAAACTAGCGAGATTTACGAACTTTGATTTTACAAGTCGGCGAAGAGTACACGAGAGAGCACTGTAAACTCTTTCTCTCAGAACTGCACGAAAACTTGAATTCCGGCTGAAAACAACACGATACATCGTTTTAGATCGAAACTAGCGAAATTCACGAACATCGATTTTACTAGTCGTCGAAGAGTAGACGAGAGAAAGGTTTAAACTCTTTATCTCAGAACTGCGCGAAAACTTGTATTCCGGCTCAAAACAACGAGATACATCGTTTTAGATCGAAACTAGCGAGATTCACGAACATCGATTTTACAAGTCGTCGAAGTGTAGACGAGAGAGAGCTGTAAACTTTTTCTCTCAGAACTGCGGGAAAACTTGTATTCCAGCCCAATACAACGGGATACATCGTTTTAGATTAAAACGAGCGAGATTCACGAACATCGATTTTACAAGTCGTCGAAGAGTAGACCAGAGAGAGCTGTAAACTTTTTCTCTCAGAACTGCGGGAAAACTTGTATTCCAGCTCAAAACAACGGGATACATCGTTTTAGATCGAAACTAGCGAGATTCACGAACATCGATTTTACAAGTCGTCGAAGAGTAGACGAGACCTGTGAACTTTTTCTCTCAGAACTGCACGAAAACTTGTATTCCGGCTCAAAACTACGGGATACATCGTTTGAGATCGAAAATAACGAAATTTATGCACTTCGATTTGACAAGTCGTCGAAGAGTAGTCGAGAGAAAGCTGTAAACTTTTTACTCTCAGAACTGCGCGAAAACTTATATTCCGGTTCAAAACAATGGGATACATTGTTTTAGATCAAAACTAGCGAGATTTACGAACTTTGATTTTTCAAGTCTTCGAAGAGTAGACGAGAGAGCGCTGTATACTTTTGTTTTCAGAACTGCGCGAAAACTTGAATTCCGGCTGAAAACAACGGGATACATCGTTTTAGATCGAAACAAGCAAAATTCACGAGCATCGATTTTACTAGTCGTCGAAGAGTAGACGAGAGAAAGGTATAAACTTTTTCTCTTAGAACTGCACGAAAACTTGTATTCCGGCTCCAAACAACGGGATACATCGTTTTAGATAGAAACTAGCAATATTCACGAGCATCGAGTTTACAAGTCGTCGAAGAGTAGACGAGAGAAAGGTGTAAACTTTTTCTCTCAGAACAGTGCGAAAACTTGAATTCCGACTGAAAACAATGGGATACATCGTTTTAAATCGAAACTAGCGAGATTCACGAACATCGATTTTACATGTCGTCGCAGAGTAGACGAGAGAAAGCTGTAAACTTTTTATCTCAGAACTGCGCGAAAACTTGTATTCCGGCACAAAACACCGGGATACATCGTTTTAGATAGAAGCTAGCAAAATTCACGAGCATCGATTTTACAAGTCGTCGAAGAGTAGACGAGAGAAAGGTGTAAACTTTTTCTCTCAGAACGGTGCGAAAACATGAATTCCGGCTGAAAACAACGGGATACATCGTTTTAGATCGAAACTAGCGAGATTTACGCACTTCGATTTTACTAGTCGTCGAAGAGTAGACGAGAGAAAGGTGTAAACTTTTTCTCTCAGAACTGCACGAAAACTTGTATTCCGGCTCAAAACTACGGGATACATCGTTTTAGATCGAAAATAGCGAAATTTATGCAATTCGATTTGACAAGTCGTCGAAGAGTAGTCGAGAGAAAGCTGTAAACTTTTTACTCTCAGAACTGCGCGAAAACTTATATTGTAAGCACTGTGAGTGACCTTCATCTTCATCTCAGCGTAATCATCATCGGTCGTCGGGTCGTGCGAAGAAGACGAAGTGTTGCTAAGCTGTGACTAGTCGGTAGCTGCTGCTTCGGCCTACCTGAAGTAAAAAGGTGAATTTGCTGGTGCGTTCTTCTGCCTCACAAGTGGTGGAGGTGACTCCTGATCCCAGCGTCCTAAACGCGGCACCCCCTGGAGCTCCGTTCCGGTCGTGTTCTTGGCGGCACATCAACCGCCATGGCGCAGTCACATCCCCCTGCTCTCACCGTTCCGGCGCCTGTAGCTACCGATGGGCATCCCACGGCTGCCCATGCCACCTCTGCACCACTGACGTCCCAAGGTGCACTTGCTCAGCACCATTTGACCCACCCAACTTGGTCAGTTACCTCACGTCAGCGCGACCCTCCGGTTTTCGCCGGTCTCCGCGGTGACGACGTCGAAGACTGGCTACAGCAGTACGATCGGGTGAGCGCTTTTAACGGTTGGGACGCTTCTATGAAGCTACTCAACGTCTCATTCTACCTGAGTGACGTGGCTAAGACGTGGTTCCTCAACCATGAGGACGCCATTCCTGACTGGCCTCAATTCACGACACAGATCCGCCAGATATTTGGAACTGTTGGTGCTGGTCCGACCTCTTTTCAAAAGAAGCTAGAGACCCGTGTGCAGCTTCCAGGAGAGACATACACATCATACATTGAGGACGTACTCGCCCTTTGCCGGCGAGTTAACAATGGCATGGTCGAGGCTGAACGTGTCGGACATATTTTAAAAGGAATTGGCTCTTTTGCCTACGCAGCTCTAGCTGCCCAAAATCCCGTCACGGTGGCAGACATTCGTGCCACTTGCCAGCGACTTGACTATCTACAGTCGCGCCGCCTCAACAACACCTGGGATCCGAGCCAAATTCCCGAAACTGATCTGCGCACCATCATACGATCTATAATACGGGAAGAGCTCCACAATGATATTTCGTCGGTTCCTGCCTTCTCACGCCCACCTGCTCAATCTACTGGGTTGCGTGGCATTATCAAGGAGGAGCTTACTTCACTCAATCGTCCCATGGCTACAGAACCACCAGCCCCTCCCTACGTTCCGACGTATGCTGAAGTCACTGCGGCTCCTCCTCCTTGTCCTCCTGTCCATCACGCGCCCGTCCCACCCAGCCTCGCCGCCCTGTCCCCGCGACCACCGGTGTATGGTAATTGGCGGCCTCTCCCACCTCGTCCAGTATGTTTCTACTGCGGAATCCGCGGCCATGTAACACGCGTTTGTCGCCGACGACTGCGAGATGAGCGTGCGAGCTATGGGTACGTTCGACGTGACGACGCCTACCAGCTTCCTCCTCGCCAGTACTACACCGATAATGACCTCCGTCCCTCTTCCTCCCCGTCGACTTCTCCTGACCGGTCTAGGACAGCACGGCCATCGCGTCGTCGCTCCCCGTCACCCTTTCGCCGGACTTCGTCGCCCCTTCGCCCTCCATCTTCAGCTTCTGCCCGCCAAACGGAAAACTAACCTGTGCAGTTTCCGGAGGTAAAACTGCACCGCCTGTCGTCGCTCCAATTCCTCCTCTGCTCCCATCAAACATGTTGACTGTATTCCTTGAGGGACATGAACTGGAAGCTTTAATTGATACCGGCGCCGCTATTTCTATTATGAAACTTGACTTGTGTTTAAAACTGCGAAAAGTGCGCACACCTTATACCGGTCCTCCTTTACGTGCTGCAAATGGACAGAATATTAACCCTTGTGGAGCGTGTACAGCCCGAGTCACCATTGATGGCATCTTGCACTTCATTGAGTTTGCTGTCCTATCCTCCTGTGTCCATCAACTCATCTTCGGCTGGGATTTCCTCCAAAACGCCTCAGCAGTCATTACGTGTTCCCCTCCCACTATTGAAGTCACTGAATGCAACATTCTTGCCGATAGAGAACCACTTTCTTCCCGTGTAGTTATGCTTGCCGATCACGTCCTCTATCCGGGCAACGAAGATATTCTATCTGTGACTTCTGACGCCGTCACCGATGGCGACGTCCTGATTACACCCAGCCCTCGTCTCCTGTCAAGAGGTATTATCATCATCGTGTCCCTTCTTCGCTTCTCCAGCGGTTCTTCTCTTCTCGCCGCATTCAACACCACATCAGAGCCCATTCTTCTGCGACGCGACTCTACTGTTGCATCAATTGCTTCCGCCCAGCCTGTCACACTTCTTCCCATTTCCACCTCCGATCGCTCTGATTCATCCCCTGCCTCGCTCAGTGCAGCACTTCGCCACACGATCAGCACCGACCTGACAACAGACCAGACAGACGCATTGCTCGCTGTATTGAACAAGCACGCAGACTCGTTCGACGTCAATTCCGGCACACTGGGTCAAACCGCTGCAGCAACGCATCGCATACTCACCGACGGATCAAGCATAGTTAGACGCCGGCCTTATCGTGTTTCTCCAACCGAGCGCAAAGTTATTCAGGAAAATGTTGCTGACATGCTTGCACGCAACATCATACGCCCATCGTCTAGTTCCTGGTCATCGCCTGTTGTGCTAGTGCAAAAAAAAGACGGTTCGGTTCGTTTTTGTGTAGATTACCGTGCTCTAAACAGAATAACTCGTAAGGATGTGTATCCCCTCCCTCGAATTGACGACGCCCTCGATTGTTTGCAAGGTGCCCAATTTTTCTCCAGCCTTGACTTAAGATCAGGCTACTGGCAGATCCCCATGAATGAAGATGATAAAGAGAAGACCGCCTTTGCAACACCGGACGGTTTATACGAATTCAATGTAATGCCTTTTGGACTCTGCAACGCTCCTGCTACATTCGAGCGTATGATTGACACAGTTCTCCGCGGCCTCAAATGGAAAACATGTCTCTGTTACTTAGATGACATCGTCATTTTTTCTTCGTCATTTCCTGATCACCTTACTCGTCTCGATGAAGTTTTGACAGCACTTTCCAGCGCTGGCCTACAGCTAAACACGAAGAAATGCCGTTTTGCATCAAAATCCATTAAAGTTCTTGGCCATCTCGTAAGCAGCGAAGGAATTAAGCCTGACCCTGAAAAAATCGCTGCTGCGCTGCACTTTCCCCGTCCAACTCGGGTCAAAGATCTCCGCAGTTTCCTCGGCTTGGCATCATACTTCCGCAGATTCATCCGCAATTTCGCCTCTATTGCCTCACCTTTACATGCGCTTCTTCACAACGACACGCCTTTCATCTGGTCTCCTGCTTGCGAAGAAGCATTTGAAACTCTGAAGCGTGCTCTGACTTCGGGTCCCGTCCTCTGCCATTTTGATGATAAAGCACCGACAATTTTGCACACCGACGCCAGTAGCCATGGCATTGGCGCTGTCCTTCTGCAACGCCAAAACACCTCTACAGAAAATGTTGTTGCCTATGCGAGCCGAACTCTGACTTCTGCGGAACAAAACTACACTATTACCGAACAAGAATGTCTCGCCGTCGTCTGGGCTGTTCAGAAGTTTCGTCCTTACCTGTACGGCCGTCACTTCACAGTCGTCACTGACCACCACGCCCTATGCTGGTTATCCACTTTGAAAAATCTGTCCGGTCGTCTCGGGCGGTGGATCCTCCGCCTTCAAGAGTACGACTTTACTGTCACTTACAAATCGGGCAAGAAGCACAGGGACGCCGACGCTCTCTCTCGTTGCCCTATTGCTTTGCCGTCGCAACCCATGTCCTCGCATTCCTCTCCTGTCCCAACGGAGTCAAGCCATTTAAACCCTACAGTTATGCAGTCTTTGAGCGCCGCCTCTATTGCTCCCATGCCAGATATACACTGCAATCTTGCTCACCACCAGAGTGCTGACCCTTACTGTCAAAAGCTGATTGATAGTCTCAGCGGTGTTCTTAGACCTCCAAATGCCCGTCTCCGTCGTCGGCTCAAAAATTTCAAGTTACAGGATGGCACATTATTTTGGCACAACTACAGCCCACTGGGCCACACATGGGTTCCCGTAATTCCTTCTTCCCTGCGTCCTCAAGTTCTACAAGCCTTCCACGACGACCCCACCGCAGGTCACCTTGGGTACCACAAAACCTATGACCGCATCAAACGTCGTTTCTTCTGGCCTGGCCTTTCAACCTCAGTATTAAAATACGTAGCGTCTTGCATCCCTTGTCAACGACGCAAGCGGTCTACGTCGCCTCCTGCCGGTCTCTTGCAACCTCTCCCATGTCCTTCCACACCTTTCGAAGTCGTCGGAATCGACTTGTATGGACCCCTGCCCTTGACTCCAGCTGGCAACCGCTGGGTCGTTACTGCCGTTGACCACCTCACCCGATACGCTGAAACCGCAGCACTTCCTTCCGGCTCCGCTTCCGAAATCGCCAACTTCTTCCTCCACACCATACTTCTTCGCCACGGCGCCCCTCGCCTCCTCCTTAGCGATCGTGGCACGTCGTTCCTCTCCACCGTCCTCGCCGCAGTGCTTCATGCTTCAGGCACGGTGCATAAAACTACATCTCCTTACCACCCTCAGACCAATGGCCTCACAGAACGCTTTCATCGCACCCTTTCTGATATGCTATCCACCTACATTCACCCTCAGCACAACAACTGGGACTCTTTACTCCCCTTTGTAACCTTCGCCTACAACACTGCCGTTCAACGAACCACCACCTACTCTCCGTTTTTTCTTGTTTATGCCCGCCATCCTACCTTCTCCCTCGAAGCATCTTTCTTCACAGCTTCTACTCCTTCTGCCGCGCCTTCCCACGAACAGTTCGTGTCTCGTATCGCCCACTGCCGTGATCGTGCCCGCCTTCAAACTGAAGCCACTCAAGCTTCCAGGAAAAGCACGTATGATGCGACTCATCGCTCAGTGTCTTTCCGCCCTGGAGACGAAGTGCTACTCTGGACACCTACTCGCATCCCCGGCCTGTGTGAAAAGTTTCTGAGCCGTTTTATTGGCCCGTACACGGTTCTGGAACAAACTTCCCCTGTAAACTATCTCATCACACCTGCATCGCCTGTTCGCGATCGTCGGTGTCGCGGCACCGAGATTGTGCACGTGTCGCGCTTGAAACCCTTTAACCGCCGACCTTAAGATTTAATTTGCGACCAGGATGGTCGCTTTCGTTCGGGAGGGGGAATGTTGTAAGCACTGTGAGTGACCTTCATCTTCATCTCAGCGTAATCATCATCGGTCGTCGGGTCGTGCGAAGAAGACGAAGTGTTGCTAAGCTGTGACTAGTCGGTAGCTGCTGCTTCGGCCTACCTGAAGTAAAAAGGTGAATTTGCTGGTGCGTTCTTCTGCCTCACAATATTCCGGTTCAAAACAATGGGATACATTGTTTTAGATCAAAACTAGCAAGATTTACGAACTTTGATTTTACAAGTCGTCGAAGAGTAGACGAGAGAAAGGTATAAACTTTTTCTCTTAGAACTGCACGAAAACTTGTATTCCGGCTCCAAACAACGGGATACATCGTTTTAGATAGAAACTAGCAAAATTCACGAGCATCGATTTTACAAGTCGTCGAAGAGTAGACGAGAGAACGGTGTAAACTTTTTCTCTCAGAACAGTGCGAAAACTTGAATTCCGGCTGAAAACAATGGGATACATCGTTTTAAATTGAAACTAGCGAGATTCACGAACATCGATTTTACAGGTCGTCGAAGAGTAGACGAGAGAAAGCTGTAAACTTTTTATCTCAGAACTGCGCGAAAACTTGTATTCCGGCTCAAAACACCGGGATACATCGTATTAGATTGAAACTAGCGAGATTCACGAACATCGAGTTTACAAATCGTCGAAGAAAAGACGAGACCTGTAAACTGTTTCTCTCAGAACTGCGCGAAAACTTGTATTCCGGCTCAAAACAACGAGATACATCGTTTTAGATCGAAACTAGCAAAATTCACGAGCATCGATTTTACAAGTCGTCGAAGAGTAGACGAGAGAAAGGTGTAAACTTTTTCTCTCAGAACTGCGCGAAAACTTGTATTCCGGCTCAAAATAACGGGATACATCGTTTTAGATCGAAACTAGCAAAATTCACGAGCATCGATTTTACTAGTCGTCGAAGAGTAGACGAGAGAAAGGTATAAACTTTTTCTCTTAGAACTGCACGAAAACTTGTATTCCGGCTCAAAACAACGGGATACATCGTTTTAGATCGAAACTAGCAAAATTCACGAGCATCGAGTTTACAAGTCGTCGAAGAGAATACGAGAGAAAGGTGTCAACTTTTTCTCTCAGTACTGCGCGAAAACTTGTATTCCTGCTCAAAACAAAGGGTTACATCGTTTTAGATCGAAACAAGCGAGATTCACGAACATCGATTTTACTAGTCGTCGAAGAGTAGACGAGTGAAGGTGTAATCTTTTTCTCTCAGAACTGCGCGAAAACTTGTATTCCGGCTCCAAACAACGGGATACATTGTTTTAGATCAAAACTAGCAAATATCACGAGCATCGATTTTACAAGTCGTCGAAGAGCCGACGAGAAAGGTGTAAACTTTTTATCTCAGAACGGCGCGAAAACTTGTATTCCGGCTCAAAACAATGAGATACATCGTTTTAGATCGAAACTAGCGAGATTTACGCACTTCGATTTTACTAGTCGTCGAAGAGTAGACGAGAGAAAGGTGTAAACTTTTTCTCTCAGAACGGTGCGAAAACTTGAATTCCGGCTGAAAACAACGGGATACATCGTTTTAGATCGAAACTAGCGATATTCACGAACATCGATTTTACAAGTCGTCGAAGAGTAGACGAGAGAAAGCTGG
Organism: Amblyomma americanum; assembly: GCA_030143305.2. Lineage (NCBI taxonomy): Eukaryota > Metazoa > Arthropoda > Arachnida > Ixodida > Ixodidae > Amblyomma > Amblyomma americanum. Next base: position 40,811 of record JARKHS020006666.1, on the reverse strand, counting down.
AAACTTTTTCTCTCAGAACTGCGCGAAAACTTGTATTCCGGCTCAAAACACCGGGATACATCGTTTTAGATTGAAACGAGCGAGATTCACGAACATCGATTTTACAAGTCGTCGAAGAGTAGACCAGAGAGAGCTGTAAACTTTTTCTCTCAGAACTGCGGGAAAACTTGTATTCCAGCTCAAAACAACGGGATACATCGTTTTAGATCGAAACTAGCGAGATTCACGAACATCGATTTTACAAGTCGTCGAAGAGTAGACGAGACCTGTGAACTTTTTCTTTCAGAACTGGAGGAAAACTTGTATTCCGGCTCAAAACAACGGGATACATCGTTTTAGATCGAAACTAGCGAGATTTACGCACTTCGATTTTACTAGTCGTCGAAGAGTAGACGAGAGAAAGGTGTAAACGTTTTCTCTCAGAACTGCACGAAAACTTGTATTCCGGCTCAAAACTACGGGATACATCGTTTTAGATCGAAAATAGCGAAATTTATGCACTTCGATTTGACAAGTCTTCGAAGAGTAGTCGAGAGAAAGCTGTAAACTTTTTACTCTCAGAACTGCGCGAAAACTTATATTCCGGTTCAAAACAATGGGATACATTGTTTTGGATCAAAACTAGCGAGATTTACGAACTTTGATTTTACAAGTCGTCCAAGAGTAGACGAGAGAGCGCTGTAAACTTTTGTTTTCAGAACTGCGCGAAAACTTGAATTCCGGCTGAAAACAACGGGATACATCGTTTTAGCTCGAAACTAGCGAGATTCACGAACATCAATTTTACAAGTCGTCGAAGTGTAGACGAGAGAGAGCTGTAAACTTTTTCTCTCAGAACTGCGGGAAAACTTGTATTCCAGCCCAATACAACGGGATACATCGTTTTAGATCGAAACTACCGAGATTTACGAACTTCGATTTTACAAGTCGTCGAAGAGTAGACGAGACCTGTAAACTTTTTCTCTCAGAACTGGAGGAAAACTTGTATTCCGGCTCAAAACAACGGGATACATCGTTTTAGATCGAAATTAGCGAGTTTTACGCACTTAGATTTTACAAGTCGTCGAAGAGTAGACGAGAGAAAGGTGTAAACTTTTTCTCTCAGAACTGCGCGAAAACTTGTATTCCGGCTCAAAATAACGGGATACATCGTTTTAGATCGAAACAAGCAAAATTCACGAGCATCAATTTTACTAGTCGTCGAAGAGTAGACGAGAGAAAGGTATAAACTTTTTCTCTTAGAACTGCACGAAAACTTGTATTCCGGCTCCAAACAACGGGATACATCGTTTTAGATAGAAACTAGCAAAATTCACGAGCATCGAGTTTACAAGTCGTCGAAGCGTAGACGAGAGAAAGGTGTAAACTTTTTCTCTCAGAACAGTGCGAAAACTTGAATTCCGGCTGAAAACAATGGGATACATCGTTTTAAATCGAAACTAGCGAGATTCACGAACATCGATTTTAAATGTCGTCGAAGAGTAGACGAGAGAAAGCTGTAAACTTTATCTTAGAACTGCGCGAAAACTTGTATTCCGGCTCAAAACACCGGGATACATCGTTTTAGATCGAAACCAGCGAGATTTACGCACTTCGATTTTACAACTCGTCGAAGAGTAGACGAGAGAGAGCTGTAAGCTTTTTCTCTCAGAACTGCGCGAAAACTTGTATTCCGGCTCAAAACAACGAGATACATCGTTTTAGATCGAAACTAGCAAAATTCACGAGCATCGATTTTACAAGTCGTCGAAGAGTAGACGAGAGAAAAGTATAAACTTTTTCTCTTAGAACTGCACGAAAACTTGTATTCCGGCTCAAAACAACGGGATACATCGTTTTAGATCGAAACAAGCGAGATTCACGAACATCGATTTTACTATCGTCGAAGAGTAGACGAGAGAAAGGTATAAACTTTTTATCTCAGAACTGCGCGAAAACTTGTATTCCGGCTCAAAACAACGAGATACATCGTTTTAGATCGAAACTAGCGAGATTCACGAACATCGATTTTACAAGTCGTCGAAGTGTAGACGAGAGAGAGCTGTAAACTTTTTCTCTCAGAACTGCGGGAAAACTTGTATTCCAGCCCAATACAACGGGATCCATCGTTTTAGATCGAAACTACCGAGATTTACGAACTTCGATTTTACAAGTTGTCGAAGAGCAGACGAGAGAAAGGTGTAAATTTTTTCTCTCAGAACTGCGCGAAAACTTGTATTCCGGCTCAAGACAACAAGACAAATCGTTTTAGATAGAAGCTAGCAAAATTCACGAGCATCGATTTTACAAGTCGTCGAAGAGTAGACGAGAGAAAGGTGTAAACTTTTTCTCTCAGAACGGTGCGAAAACTTGAATTCCGGCTGAAAACAACGGGATACATCGTTTTAGATCGAAACTAGCGATATTCACGAACATCGATTTTACAAGTCGTCGAAGAGTAGACGAGAGAAAGCTGGAAACTTTTTCTCTCAGAACTGCGCGAAAACTTGTATTCCGGCTCAAAACACCGGGATACATCGTTTTAGATTGAAACGAGCGAGATTCACGAACATCGATTTTACAAGTCGTCGAAGAGTAGACCAGAGAGAGCTGTAAACTTTTTCTCTCAGAACTGCGGGAAAACTTGTATTCCAGCTCAAAACAACGGGATACATCGTTTTAGATCGAAACTAGCGAGATTCACGAACATCAATAAAACATTTTGCTGGGCGAGTTGGTTCATATTGCTCGAGGGGATGCTTGTAGCGCGACAAAAAAACACAAGAGACAGAGACGAACGGGACAAGCGCTTGTCCCGTTCGTCTCTGTCTCTTGTGTTTTTTTTTGTCGCGCTACAAGCATCCCCTCGAGCAATCACGAACATCGATTTTACAAGTCGTCGAAGAGTAGACGAGACCTGCGAACTTTTTCTTTCAGAACTGGAGGAAAACTTGTATTCCGGCTCAAAACAACGGGATACATCATTTTAGATCGAAACTAGCGAGATTTACGCACATCGATTTTACTAGTCGTCGAAGAGTAGACGAGAGAAAGGTGTAAACGTTTTCTCTCAGAACTGCACGAAAACTTGTATTCCGGCTCAAAACTACGGGATACATCGTTTTAGATCGAAAATAGCGAAATTTATGCACTTCGATTTGACAAGTCGTCGAAGAGTAGTCGAGAGAAAGCTGTAAACTTTTTACTCTCAGAACTGCGCGAAAACTTATATTCCGGTTCAAAACAATGGGATACATTGTTTTAGATCAAAACTAGCGAGATTTACGAACTTTGATTTTACAAGTCGTCGAAGAGTAGACGAGAGAGCGCTGTAAACTTTTGTTTTCAGAACTGCGCGAAAACTTGAATTCCGGCTGAAAACAACGGGATACATCGTTTTAGCTCGAAACTAGCGAGATTCACGAACATCGATTTTACAAGTCGTCGAAGTGTAGACGAGAGAGAGCTGTAAACTTTTTCTCTCAGAACTGCGGGAAAACTTGTATTCCAGCCCAATACAACGGGATACATCGTTTTAGATCGAAACTACCGAGATTTACGAACTTCGATTTTACAAGTCGTCGAAGAGTAGACGAGACCTGTAAACTTTTTCTCTCAGAACTGGAGGAAAACTTGTATTCCGGCTCAAAACAACGGGATACATCGTTTTAGATCGAAATTAGCGAGTTTTACGCACTTAGATTTTACAAGTCGTCGAAGAGTAGACGAGAGAAAGGTGTAAACTTTTTCTCTCAGAACTGCGCGAAAACTTGTATTCCGGCTCAAAATAACGGGATACATCGTTTTAGATCGAAACAAGCAAAATTCACGAGCATCGATTTTACTAGTCGTCGAAGAGTAGACGAGAAAAGGTATAAACTTTTTCTCTTAGAACTGCACGAAAACTTGTATTCCGGCTCCAAACAACGGGATACATCGTTTTAGATAGAAACTAGCAAAATTCACGAGCATCGATTTTACAAGTCGTCGAAGAGTAGACGAGAGAAAGGTGTAAACTTTTTCTCTCAGAACTGCGCGAAAACTTGTATTCCGGCTCAAAATAACGGGATACATCGTTTTAGATCGAAACTAGCAAAATTCACGAGCATCGATTTTACTAGTCGTCGAAGAGTAGACGAGAGAAAGGTATAAACTTTTTCTCTTAGAACTGCACGAAAACTTGTATTCCGGCTCAAAACAACGGGATACATCGTTTTAGATCGAAACTAGCAAAATTCACGAGCATCGAGTTTACAAGTCGTCGAAGAGAATACGAGAGAAAGGTGTCAACTTTTTCTCTCAGTACTGCGCGAAAACTTGTATTCCTGCTCAAAACAAAGGGTTACATCGTTTTAGATCGAAACAAGCGAGATTCACGAACATCGATTTTACTAGTCGTCGAAGAGTAGACGAGTGAAGGTGTAAACTTTTTCTCTCAGAACTGCGCGAAAACTTGTATTCCGGCTCCAAACAACGGGATACATTGTTTTAGATCAAAACTAGCAAATATCACGAGCATCGATTTTACAAGTCGTCGAAGAGCCGACGAGAGAAAGGTGTAAACTTTTTATCTCAGAACGGCGCGAAAACTTGTATTCCGGCTCAAAACAATGAGATACATCGTTTTAGATCGAAACTAGCGAGATTCACGAACATCGATTTTACAAGTCGTCGAAGAGTAGACGAGAGAGCGCTGTAAACTTTTTCTCTCAGAACTGCGGGAAAACTTGTATTCCAGCCCAAAACAACGGGATACATCGTTTTAGATCGAAACTAGCGAGATTTACGAACTTCGATTTTACAAGTCGTCGAAGAGCAGACGAGAGAAAGGTGTAAACTTTTTCTCTCAGAACTGCGCGAAAACTTGTATTCCGGCTCAAAACAACAGGATACATCGTTTTAGATAGAAGCTAGCAAAATTCACGAGCATCGATTTTACAAGTCGTCGAAGAGTAGACGAGAGAAAGGTGTAAACTTTTTCTCTCAGAACGGTGCGAAAACTTGAATTCCGGCTGAAAACAACGGGATACATCGTTTTAGATCGAAACTAGCGATATTCACGAACATCGATTTTACAAGTCGTCGAAGAGTAGACGAGAGAAAGCTGGAAACTTTTTCTCTCAGAACTGCGCGAAAACTTGTATTCCGGCTCAAAACACCGGGATACATCGTTTTAGATTGAAACGAGCGAGATTCACGAACATCGATTTTACAAGTCGTCGAAGAGTAGACCAGAGAGAGCTGTAAACTTTTTCTCTCAGAACTGCGGGAAAACTTGTATTCCGGCTCAAAACAACGGGATACATCGTTTTAGATCGAAACTAGCGAGATTCACGAACATCGATTTTACAAGTCGTCGAAGAGTAGACGAGAGCAGCTGTGAACTTTTTCTCTCAGAACTGCGAGGAAAACTTGTATTCCGGCTCAAAACAACGGGATACATCGTTTTAGATCGAAACTAGCGAGATTTACGACACTTCGATTTTACAAGTCGTCGAAGAGTAGACGAGAGAAAGGTGTAAACTTTTTCTCTCAGAACTGCACGAAAACTTGTATTCCGGCTCAAAACAACGGGATACATCGTTTTAGATCGAAAATAGCGAAATTTATGCACTTCGATTTGACAAGTCGTCGAAGAGTAGTCGAGAGAAAGCTGTAAACTTTTTACTCTCAGAACTGCGCGAAAACTTATATTCCGGTTCAAAACAATGGGATACATTGTTTTAGATCAAAACTAGCGAGATTTACGAACTTTGATTTTACAAGTCGTCGAAGAGTAGACGAGAGAGCGCTGTAAACTTTTGTTTTCAGAACTGCGCGAAAACTTGAATTCCGGCTGAAAACAACGGGATACATCGTTTTAGATCGAAACTAGCGAGATTCACGAACATCGATTTTACAAGTCGTCGAAGAGTAGACGAGAGAGAGCTGTAAACTTTTTCTCTCAGAACTGCGCGAAAACTTGTATTCCGGCTCCAAACAACGGGATACATCGTTTTAGATCGAAACTACCGAGATTTACGAACTTCGATTTTACAAGTCGTCGAAGAGTAGACGAGACCTGTAAACTTTTTCTCTCAGAACTGGAGAAAACTTGTATTCCGGCTCAAAACAACGGGATACATCGTTTTAGATCGAAATTAGCGAGATTTACGCACTTAGATTTTACAAGTCGTCGAAGAGTAGACGAGAGAAAGGTGTAAACTTTTTCTCTCAGAACTGCGCGAAAACTTGTATTCCGGCTCAAAATAACGGGATACATCGTTTTAGATCGAAACAAGCAAAATTCACGAGCATCGATTTTACTAGTCGTCGAAGAGTAGACGAGAGAAAGGTATAAACTTTTTCTCTTAGAACTGCACGAAAACTTGTATTCCGGCTCCAAACAACGGGATACATCGTTTTAGATAGAAACTAGCAAAATTCACGAGCATCGAGTTTACAAGTCGTCGAAGAGTAGACGAGAGAAAGGTGTAAACTTTTTCTCTCAGAACAGTGCGAAAACTTGAATTCCGGCTGAAAACAATGGGATACATCGTTTTAAATCGAAACTAGCGAGATTCACGAACATCGATTTTACATGTCGTCGAAGAGTAGACGAGAGAAAGCTGTAAACTTTTTATCTCAGAACTGCGCGAAAACTTGTATTCCGGCTCAAAACACCGGGATACATCGTTTTAGATCGAAACTAGCGAGATTCACGACATCGATTTTACAAGTCGTCGAAGAGTAGACGAGAGAGAGCTGTAAACTTTTTCTCTCAGAACTGCGCGAAAACTTGTATTCCGGCTCAAAACAACGAGATACATCGTTTTAGATCGAAACTAGCAAAATTCACGAGCATCGATTTTACAAGTCGTCGAAGAGTAGACGAGAGAAAGGTGTAAACTTTTTCTCTCAGAACTGCGCGAAAACTTGTATTCCGGCTCAAAATAACGGGATACATCGTTTTAGATCGAAACTAGCAAAATTCACGAGCATCGATTTTACTAGTCGTCGAAGAGTAGACGAGAGAAAGTATAAACTTTTTCTCTTAGAACTGCACGAAAACTTGTATTCCGGCTCAAAACAACGGGATACATCGTTTTAGATCGAAACAAGCGAGATTCACGAACATCGATTTTACAAGTCGTCGAAGAGTAGACGAGAGAGAGCTGTAAACTTTTTCTCTCAGAACTGCGGGAAAACTTGTATTCCGAGCTCAAAATAACGGGATACATCGTTTTAGATCGAAACTAGCAAAATTCACGAGCATCGATTTTACTAGTCGTCGAAGAGTAGACGAGAGAAAGGTATAAACTTTTTCTCTCAGAACTGCGCGAAAACTTGTATTCCGGCTCAAAACAACGGGATACATCGTTTTAGATCGAAACTAGCAAAATTCACGAGCATCGAGTTTACAGTCGTCGAAGAGTAGACGAGAGAAAGGTGTAAACTTTTTCTCTCAGAACTGCGCGAAAACTTGTATTCCGGCTCAAAACAAAGGGATACATCGTTTTAGATCGAAACAAGCGAGATTCACGAACATCGATTTTACAAGTCGTCGAAGAGTAGACGAGAGAGAGCTGTAAACTTTTTCTCTCAGAACTGCGCGAAAACTTGTATTCCGGCTCAAAACAACGGGATACATCGTTTTAGATCGAAACTAGCGAGATTCACGAGCATCGATTTTACAAGTCGTCGAAGAGTAGACGAGAGAAAGGTGTAAACTTTTTCTCTCAGAACTGCGCGAAAACTTGTATTCCGGCTCAAAACACCGGGATACATCGTTTTAGATTGAAACTAGCGAGATTCACGAACATCGATTTTACAAGTCGTCGAAGAGTAGACGAGAGAAAGCTGTAAACTTTTTCTCTCAGAACTGCGCGAAAACTTGTATTCCGGCTCAAAACAACGGGATACATCGTTTTAGATCGAAACTAGCGAGATTCACGAACATCGATTTTACAAGTCGTCGAAGAGTAGACGAGACCTGTAAACTTTTTCTCTCAGAACTGAAGGAAAACTTGTATTCCGGCTCAAAACAACGGGATGCATCGTTTTAGATCGAAACTAGCGATATTTATGCACTTCGATTTTACAACTCGTCGAAGAGTAGACCAGAGAGAGCTGTAAACTTTTTCTCTCAGAACTGCGGGATAACTTGTATTCCAGCTCAAAACAACGGGATACATCGTTTTAGATCGAAACTAGCGAGATTCACGAACATCGATTTTACAAGTCGTCGAAGAGTAGACGAGACCTGTAAACTTTTTCTCTCAGAACTGGAGGAAAACTTGTATTCCGGCTCAAAATAACGGGATACATCGTTTTAGATCAGAAACTAGCAAAATTCACGAGCATCGAGTTTACAAGTCGTCGAAGCGTAGACGAGAGAAAGGTGTAAACTTTTTCTCTCAGAACAGTGCGAAAACTTGAATTCCGGCTGAAAACAATGGGATACATCGTTTTAAATCGAAACTAGCGAGATTCACGAACATCGATTTTACATGTCGTCGAAGAGTAGACGAGAGAAAGCTGTAAACTTTATCTCAGAACTGCGCGAAAACTTGTATTCCGGCTCAAAACACCGGGATACATCGTTTTAGATCGAAACCAGCGAGATTTACGCACTTCGATTTTACAACTCGTCGAAGAGTAGACGAGAGAGAGCTGTAAGCTTTTTCTCTCAGAACTGCGCGAAAACTTGTATTCCGGCTCAAAACAACGAGATACATCGTTTTAGATCGAAACTAGCAAAATTCACGAGCATCGATTTTACTAGTCGTCGAAGAGTAGACGAGAGAAAAGTGTAAACTTTTTCTCTTAGAACTGCGCGAAAACTTGTATTCCGGCTCAAAACAACGGGATACATCGTTTTAGATCGAAACAAGCGAGATTCACGAACATCGATTTTACTAGTCGTCGAAGAGTAGACGAGAGAAAGGTATAAACTTTTTATCTCAGAACTGCGCGAAAACTTGTATTCCGGCTCAAAACAACGAGATACATCGTTTTAGATCGAAACTAGCGAGATTCACGAACATCGATTTTACAAGTCGTCGAAGTGTAGACGAGAGAGAGCTCTAAACTTTTTCTCTCAGAACTGCGGGAAAACTTGTATTCCAGCCCAATACAACGGGATCCATCGTTTTAGATCGAAACTACCGAGATTTACGAACTTCGATTTTACAAGTCGTCGAAGAGCAGACGAGAGAAAGGTTTAAACTTTTTCTCTCAGAACTGCGCGAAAACTTGTATTCCGGCTCAAAACAACGGGGATACATCGTTTTAGATCGAAACTAGCAAAATTCACGAGCATCGAGTTTACATGTCGTCGAAGAGTAGACGAGAGAAAGGTGTAAACTTTTGCTCTCAGAACTGCGCGAAAACTTGTATTCCGGCTCAAAACAACGGGATACATCGTTTTAGATCGAAACAAGCGAGATTCACGAACATCGATTTTACAAGTCGTGGAAGAGTAGACGAGAGAGCGCTGTAAACTTTTTCTCTCAGAACTGCGCGAAAACTTGTATTCCGGCTCAAAATAACGGGATACATCGTTTTAGATCGAAACTAGCAAAATTCACGAGCATCGATTTTACAAGTCGTCGAAGAGTAGACGAGAGAAAGGTATAAACTTTTTCTCTCAGAACTGCGCGAAAACTTGTATTCCGGCTCAAAACACCGGGATACATCGTTTTAGATTGAAACTAGCGAGATTCACGAACATCGATTTTACAAGTCGTCGAAGAGTAGACCAGAGAGAGCTGTAAACTTTTTCTCTCAGAACTGCGGGATAACTTGTATTCCAGCTCAAAACAACGGGATACATCGTTTTAGAACGAAACTAGCGAGATTCACGAACATCGATTTTACAAGTCGTCGAAGAGTAGACGAGACCTGTAAACTTTTTCTCTCAGAACTGGAGGAAAACTTGTATTCCGGCTCAAAATAACGGGATACATCGTTTTAGATCAAAACTAGCAAAATTCACGAGCATCGATTTTACTAATCGTCGAAGAGTAGACGAGAGAAAGGTATAAACTTTTTCTCTTAGAACTGCACGAAAACTTGTATTCCGGCTCAAAACAACGGGATACATCGTTTTAGATCGAAACTAGCAAAATTCACGAGCATCGAGTTTACAAGTCGTTGAAGAGTAGACGAGAGAAAGGTGTAAACGTTTTCTCTCAGAACTGCGCGAAAACTTGTATTCCGGCCTAAAACACCGGGATACATCGTTTTAGATTGAAACTAGCGCGATTCATGATCAATTTTACAAGTGGTCAAAGAGTAGACGAGAGCTGTAAACTTTTTCTCTCAGAACTGCGGCAAAACTTGTATTCCAGCCCAAAACAACGGGATACATCGTTTTAGATCGAAACTAGCGAGATTCACGAACATCGATTTTACAAGTCGTCGAAGTGTAGACGAGAGAGAGCTGTAAACTTTTTCTCTCAGAACTGCGGGAAAACTTGTATTCCAGCCCAATACAACGGGATACATCGTTTTAGATCGAAACTACCGAGATTTACGAACTTCGATTTTACAAGTCGTCGAAGAGCAGACGAGAGAAAGGTGTAAACTTTTTCTCTCAGAGCTGCGCGAAAACTTGAATTCCGGCTGAAAACAATGGGATACATCGTTTTAAATTGAAACTAGCGAGATTCACGAACATCGATTTTACAGGTCGTCGAAGAGTAGACGAGAGAAAGCTGTAAACTTTTTATCTCAGAACTGCGCGAAAACTTGTATTCCGGCTCAAAACACCGGGATACATCGTATTAGATTGAAACTAGCGAGATTCACGAACATCGAGTTTACAAGTCGTCGAAGAAAAGACGAGACCTGTAAACTTTTTCTCTCAGAACTGCGCGAAAACTTGTATTCCGGCTCAAAACAACGAGATACATCGTTTTAGATCAAAACTAGCAAAATTCACGAGCATCGATTTTACAAGTCGTCGAAGAGTAGACGAGAGAAAGGTGTAAACTTTTTCTCTCAGAACTGCGCGAAAACTTGTATTCCGGCTCAAAATAACGGGATACATCGTTTTAGATCGAAACTAGCAAAATTCACGAGCATCGATTTTACTAGTCGTCGAAGAGTAGACGAGAGAAAGGTATAAACTTTTTCTCTTAGAACTGCACGAAAACTTGTATTCCGGCTCAAAACAACGGGATACATCGTTTTAGAACGAAACTAGCGAGATTCACGAACATCGATTTTACAAGTCGTCGAAGAGTAGACGAGGCCTGTAAACTTTTTCTCTCAGAACTGGAGGAAAACTTGTATTCCGGCTCAAAATAACGGGATACATCGTTTTAGATCAAAACTAGCAAAATTCACGAGCATCGATTTTACTAATCGTCGAAGAGTAGACGAGAGAAAGGTATAAACTTTTTCTCTTAGAACTGCACGAAAACTTGTATTCCGGCTCAAAACAACGGGATACATCGTTTTAGATCGAAACTAGCAAAATTCACGAGCATCGAGTTTACAAGTCGTTGAAGAGTAGACGAGAGAAAGGTGTAAACGTTTTCTCTCAGAACTGCGCGAAAACTTGTATTCCGGCCTAAAACACCGGGATACATCGTTTTAGATTGAAACTAGCGCGATTCATGATCAATTTTACAAGTGGTCAAAGAGTAGACGAGAGCTGTAAACTTTTTCTCTCAGAACTGCGGCAAAACTTGTATTCCAGCCCAAAACAACGGGATACATCGTTTTAGATCGAAACTAGCGAGATTCACGAACATCGATTTTACAAGTCGTCGAAGTGTAGACGAGAGAGAGCTGTAAACTTTTTCTCTCAGAACTGCGGGAAAACTTGTATTCCAGCCCAATACAACGGGATACATCGTTTTAGATCGAAACTACCGAGATTTACGAACTTCGATTTTACAAGTCGTCGAAGAGCAGACGAGAGAAAGGTGTAAACTTTTTCTCTCAGAGCTGCGCGAAAACTTGAATTCCGGCTGAAAACAATGGGATACATCGTTTTAAATTGAAACTAGCGAGATTCACGAACATCGATTTTACAGGTCGTCGAAGAGTAGACGAGAGAAAGCTGTAAACTTTTTATCTCAGAACTGCGCGAAAACTTGTATTCCGGCTCAAAACACCGGGATACATCGTATTAGATTGAAACTCGCGAGATTCACGAACATCGAGTTTACAAGTCGTCGAAGAAAAGACGAGACCTGTAAACTTTTTCTCTCAGAACTGCGCGAAAACTTGTATTCCGGCTCAAAACAACGAGATACATCGTTTTAGATCAAAACTAGCAAAATTCACGAGCATCGATTTTACAAGTCGTCGAAGAGTAGACGAGAGAAAGGTGTAAACTTTTTCTCTCAGAACTGCGCGAAAACTTGTATTCCGGCTCAAAATAACGGGATACATCGTTTTAGATCGAAACTAGCAAAATTCACGAGCATCGATTTTACTAGTCGTCGAAGAGTAGACGAGAGAAAGGTATAAACTTTTTCTCTTAGAACTGCACGAAAACTTGTATTCCGGCTCAAAACAACGGGATACATCGTTTTAGAACGAAACTAGCGAGATTCACGAACATCGATTTTACAAGTCGTCGAAGAGTAGACGAGGCCTGTAAACTTTTTCTCTCAGAACTGGAGGAAAACTTGTATTCCGGCTCAAAATAACGGGATACATCGTTTTAGATCAAAACTAGCAAAATTCACGAGCATCGATTTTACTAATCGTCGAAGAGTAGACGAGAGAAAGGTATAAACTTTTTCTCTTAGAACTGCACGAAAACTTGTATTCCGGCTCAAAACAACGGGATACATCGTTTTAGATCGAAACTAGCAAAATTCACGAGCATCGAGTTTACAAGTCGTTGAAGAGTAGACGAGAGAAAGGTGTAAACGTTTTCTCTCAGAACTGCGCGAAAACTTGTATTCCGGCCTAAAACACCGGGATACATCGTTTTAGATTGAAACTAGCGCGATTCATGATCAATTTTACAAGTGGTCAAAGAGTAGACGAGAGCTGTAAACTTTTTCTCTCAGAACTGCGGCAAAACTTGTATTCCAGCCCAAAACAACGGGATACATCGTTTTAGATCGAAACTAGCGAGATTCACGAACATCGATTTTACAAGTCGTCGAAGTGTAGACGAGAGAGAGCTGTAAACTTTTTCTCTCAGAACTGCGGGAAAACTTGTATTCCAGCCCAATACAACGGGATACATCGTTTTAGATCGAAACTACCGAGATTTACGAACTTCGATTTTACAAGTCGTCGAAGAGCAGACGAGAGAAAGGTGTAAACTTTTTCTCTCAGAGCTGCGCGAAAACTTGAATTCCGGCTGAAAACAATGGGATACATCGTTTTAAATTGAAACTAGCGAGATTCACGAACATCGATTTTACAGGTCGTCGAAGAGTAGACGAGAGAAAGCTGTAAACTTTTTATCTCAGAACTGCGCGAAAACTTGTATTCCGGCTCAAAACACCGGGATACATCGTATTAGATTGAAACTCGCGAGATTCACGAACATCGAGTTTACAAGTCGTCGAAGAAAAGACGAGACCTGTAAACTTTTTCTCTCAGAACTGCGCGAAAACTTGTATTCCGGCTCAAAACAACGAGATACATCGTTTTAGATCAAAACTAGCAAAATTCACGAGCATCGATTTTACAAGTCGTCGAAGAGCCGACGAGAGAAAGGTGTAAACTTTTTATCTCAGAACGGCGCGAAAACTTGTATTCCGGCTCAAAACAATGAGATACATCGTTTTAGATCGAAACTAGCGAGATTCACGAACATCGATTTTACAAGTCGTCGAAGTGTAGACGAGAGAGAGCTGTAAACTTTTTCTCTCAGAACTGCGGGAAAACTTGTATTCCAGCCCAATACAACGGGATACATCGTTTTAGATCGAAACTACCGAGATTTACGAACTTCGATTTTACAAGTCGTCGAAGAGCAGACGAGAGAAAGGTGTAAATTTTTTCTCTCAGAACTGCGCGAAAGCTTGTATTCCGGCTCAAGACAACAAGACAAATCGTTTTAGATAGAAGCTAGCAAAATTCACGAGCATCAATTTTACAAGTCGTCGAAGAGTAGACGAGAGAAAGGTGTAAACGTTTTCTCTCAGAACGGTGCGAAAACTTGTATTCCGGCTCAAAACACCGGGATACATCGTTTTAGATTGAAACGAGCGAGATTCACGAACATCGATTTTACAAGTCGTCGAAGAGTAGACCAGAGAGAGCTGTAAACTTTTTCTCTCAGAACTGCGGGAAAACTTGTATTCCAGCTCAAAACAACGGGATACATCGTTTTAGATCGAAACTAGCGAGATTCACGAACATCGATTTTACAAGTCGTCGAAGAGTAGACGAGACCTGTGAACTTTTTCTTTCAGAACTGGAGGAAAACTTGTATTCCGGCTCAAAACAACGGGATACATCGTTTTAGATCGAAACTAGCGAGATTTACGCACCTCGATTTTACTAGTCGTCGAAGAGTAGACGAGACAAAGGTGTAAACGTTTTCTCTCAGAACTGCACGAAAACTTGTATTCCGGCTCAAAACTACGGGATACATCGTTTTAGATCGAAAATAGCGAAATTTATGCACTTCGATTTGACAAGTCGTCGAAGAGTAGACGAGAGAGCGCTGTAAACTTTTGTTTTCAGAACTGCGCGAAAACTTGAATTCCGGCTGAAAACAACGGGATACATCGTTTTAGCTCGAAACTAGCGAGATTCACGAACATCGATTTTACAAGTCGTCGAAGTGTAGACGAGAGAGAGCTGTAAACTTTTTCTCTCAGAACTGCGGGAAAACTTGTATTCCAGCCCAATACAACGGGATACATCGTTTTAGATCGAAACTACCGAGATTTACGAACTTCGATTTTACAAGTCGTCGAAGAGTAGACGAGACCTGTAAACTTTTTCTCTCAGAACTGGAGGAAAACTTGTATTCCGGCTCAAAACAACGGGATACATCGTTTTAGATCGAAATTAGCGAGTTTTACGCACTTAGATTTTACAAGTCGTCGAAGAGTAGACGAGAGAAAGGTGTAAACTTTTTCTCTCAGAACTGCGCGAAAACTTGTATTCCGGCTCAAAATAACGGGATACATCGTTTTAGATCGAAACAAGCAAAATTCACGAGCATCGATTTTACTAGTCGTCGAAGAGTAGACGAGAGAAAGGTATAAACTTTTTCTCTTAGAACTGCACGAAAACTTGTATTCCGGCTCCAAACAACGGGATACATCGTTTTAGATAGAAACTAGCAAAATTCACGAGCATCGAGTTTACAAGTCGTCGAAGCGTAGACGAGAGAAAGGTGTAAACTTTTTCTCTCAGAACAGTGCGAAAACTTGAATTCCGGCTGAAAACAATGGGATACATCGTTTTAAATCGAAACTAGCGAGATTCACGAACATCGATTTTACATGTCGTCGAAGAGTAGACGAGAGAAAGCTGTAAACTTTTTATCTCAGAACTGCGCGAAAACTTGTATTCCGGCTCAAAACACCGGGATACATCGTTTTAGATCGAAACCAGCGAGATTTACGCACTTCAATTTTACAACTCGTCGAAGAGTAGACGAGAGAGAGCTGTAAGCTTTTTCTCTCAGAACTGCGCGAAAACTTGTATTCCGGCTCAAAACAACGAGATACATCGTTTTAGATCTCAACTAGCAAAATTCACGAGCATCGATTTTACTAGTCGTCGAAGAGTAGACGAGAGAAAGGTATAAACTTTTTATCTCAGAACTGCGCGAAAACTTGTATTCCGGCTCAAAACAACGAGATACATCGTTTTAGA
The DNA here is from genome assembly GCA_030143305.2 of Amblyomma americanum. Classification (NCBI taxonomy): domain Eukaryota; kingdom Metazoa; phylum Arthropoda; class Arachnida; order Ixodida; family Ixodidae; genus Amblyomma; species Amblyomma americanum. The sequence goes on along the minus strand of JARKHS020006666.1, from coordinate 25,034 downwards.
TCGAAACTAGCGAGATTCACGAACATCGATTTTACAAGTCGTCGAAGTGTAGACGAGAGAGAGCTGTAAACTTTTTCTCTCAGAACTGCGGGAAAACTTGTATTCCAGCCCAATACAACGGGATCCATCGTTTTAGATCGAAACTACCGAGATTTACGAACTTCGATTTTACAAGTCGTCGAAGAGCAGACGAGAGAAAGGTTTAAACTTTTTCTCTCAGAACTGCGCGAAAACTTGTATTCCGGCTCAAAACAACGAGATAAATCGTTTTAGATAGAAGCTAGCAAAGTTCACGAGCATCGATTTCACAAGTCGTTGAAGAGTAGACGATAGAAAGGTGTAAACTTTTTCTCTCAGAGCAGTGCGAAAACTTGAATTCCGACTGAAAACAACGGGACACATGGTTTTAGATCGAAAGTAGCGAGATTCACGAACATCGATCTTACAAGTCGTCGAAGAGTAGACGAGAGAAAGCTGTAAACTTTTTCTCTCAGAACTGCGCGAAAACTTGAATTCCAGCCCAATACAACGGGATACATCGTTTTAGATCGAAACTACCGAGATTTACGAACTTCGATTTTACAAGTCGTCGAAGAGTAGACGAGACCTGTAAACTTTTTCTCTCAGAACTGGAGGAAAACTTGTATTCCGGCTCAAAATAACGGGATACATCGTTTTAGATCGAAACTAGCAAAATTCACGAGCATCGATTTTACAAGTCGTCGAAGAGTAGACGACAGAAAGGTATAAACTTTTTCTCTCAGAACTGCGCGAAAACTTGTATTCCGGCTCAAAACACCGGGATACATCGTTTTAGATTGAAACTAGCGAGATTCACGAACATCGATTTTACAAGTCGTCGAAGAGTAGACCAGAGAGAGCTGTAAACTTTTTCTCTCAGAACTGCGGGATAACTTGTATTCCAGCTCAAAACAACGGGATACATCGTTTTAGATCGAAACTAGCGAGATTCACGAACATCGATTTTACAAGTCGTCGAAGAGTAGACGAGACCTGTAAACTTTTTCTCTCAGAACTGGAGGAAAACTTGTATTCCGGCTCAAAACAACGGGATGCTTCGTTTTAGATCGAAACTAGCGATATTTATGCACTTCGATTTTACAACTCGTCGAAGAGTAGACCAGAGAGAGCTGTAAACTTTTTCTCTCAGAGCTGCGGGATAACTTGTATTCCAGCTCAAAACAACGGGATACATCGTTTTAGATCGAAACTAGCGAGATTCACGAACATCGATTGTACAAGTCGTCGAAGAGTAGACGAGACCTGTAAACTTTTTCACTCAGAACTGGAGGAAAACTTGTATTCCGGCTCAAAATAACGGGATACAACGTTTTAGATCAAAACTAGCAAAATTCACGAGCATCCATTTTACTAGTCGTCGAAGAGTAGACGAGAGAAAGGTATAAACTTTTTCTCTTAGAACTGCACGAAAACTTGTATTCCGGCTCAAAACAACGGGATACATCGTTTTAGATCGAAACTAGCAAAATTCACGAGCATCGAGTTTACAAGTCGTTGAAGAGTAGACGAGAGAGAGCTGTAAACTTTTTCTCTCAGAACTGCGGGAAAACTTGTATTCCAGCCCAAAACAACGGGATACATCGTTTTAGATCGAAACTAGCGAGATTCACGAACATCGATTTTACAAGTCGTCGAAGTGTAGACGAGAGAGAGCTGTAAACTTTTTCTCTCAGAACTGCGGGAAAACTTGTATTCCAGCCCAATACAACGGGATACATCGTTTTAGATCGAAACTACCGAGATTTACGAACTTCGATTTTACAAGTCGTCGAAGAGCAGACGAGAGAAAGGTGTAAACTTTTTCTCTCAGAACTGCGCGAAAACTTGTATTCCGGCTCAAAACAACGGGATACATCGTTTTAGATCGAAACTAGCGAGATTCACGAACATCGATTTTACAAGTCGTCTAAGAGTAGACGAGACCTGCAAACTTTTTCTCTCAGAACTGGAGGAAAACTTGTATTCCGGCTCAAAACAACGGGATACATCGTTTTAGATCGAAACTAGCGTGATTTACGCACTTCGATTTTACAACTCGTCGAAGAGTAGACGAGAGAGAGCTGTAAGCTTTTTCTCTCAGAACTTCGCGAAAACTTGTATTCCGGCTCAAAACAACGAGATACATCGTTTTAGATCGAAACTAGCAAAATTCACGAGCATCGATTTTACAAGTCGTCGAAGAGTAGACGAGAGAAAGGTGTAAACTTTTTCTCTCAGAACTGCGCGAAAACTTGTATTCCGGCTCAAAATAACGGGATACATCGTTTTAGATCGAAACTAGCAAAATTCACGAGCATCGATTTTACTAGTCGTCTAAGAGTAGACGAGAGAAAGGTATAAACTTTTTCTCTTAGAACTGCACGAAAACTTGTATTCCGGCTCAAAACAATGGGATACATCGTTTTAGATAGAAACTAGCAAAATTCACGAGCATCGAGTTTACAAGTCGTCGAAGAGTAGACGAGAGAAAGGTGTAAACTTTTTCTCTCAGAACAGTGCGAAAACTTGAATTCCGGCTGAAAACAATGGGATACATCGTTTTAGATCGAAACTAGCGAGATTCACGAACATCGATTTTACAAGTCGTCGAAGAGTAGACGAGAGAAAGGTGTAAACTTTTTCTCTCAGAACTGCGCGAAAACTTGTATTCCGGCTCAAAATAACGGGATACATCATTTTAGATCGAAACTAGCAAAATTCACGAGCATCGATTTTACTAGTCGTCGAAGAGTAGACGAGAGAGAGCTGTAAACGTTTTCTCTCAGAACTGCGGGAAAACTTGTATTCCAGCTCAAAACAACAGGATACATCGTTTCAGATCGAAACTAGCGAGATTCACGAACATCGATTTTACAAGTCGTCGAAGAGTAGACGAGACCTGTAAACTTTTTCTCTCAGAACTGGAGGAAAACTTGTATTCCGGCTCAAAACAACGGAATACATCGTTTTAGATCGAAACTAGCGTGATTTACGCACTTCGATTTTACAAATCGTTGAAGAGTAGACGAGAGAGAGCTGTAAGCTTTTTCTCTCAGAACTGCGCGAAAACTTGTATTCCGGCTCAAAACAACGAGATACATCGTTTTAGATCGAAACTAGCAAAATTCACGAGCATCGATTTTACAAGTCGTCGAAGAGTAGACGAGAGAAAGGTGTAAACGTTTTCTCTCAGAACTGCGCGAAAACTTGTATTCCGGCTCAAAATAACGGGATACATCGTTTTAGATCGAAACTAGCAAAATTCACGAGCATCGATTTTACTAGTTGTCTAAGAATAGACGAGAGAAAGGTATAAACTTTTTCTCTTAGAACTGCACGAAAACTTGTATTCCGGCTCAAAACAACGGGATACATCGTTTTAGATAGAAACTAGCAAAATTCACGAGCATCGAGTTTACAAGTCGTCGAAGAGTAGATGAGAGAAAGGTGTAAACTTTTTCTCTCAGAACAGTGCGAAAACTTGAATTCCGGCTGAAAACAATGGGATACATCGTTTTAGATCGAAACTAGCGAGATTCACGAACATCGATTTTACAAGTCGTCGAAGAGTAGACGAGAGAAAGCTGTAAACTTTTTATCTCAGAACTGCGCGAAAACTTGTATTCCGGCTCAAAACACCGGGATACATCGTTTTAGATTTAAACTAGCGAGATTCACGAACATCGATTTTACAAGTCGTCGAAGAGTAGACGAGACCTGTAAACTTTTTCTCTCAGAACTGGAGGAAAACTTGTATTCCGGCTCAAAATAACGGGATACATCGTTTTAGATCAAAACTAGCAAAATTCACGAGCATCGATTTTACTAGTCGTCGAAGAGTAGACGAGAGAAAGGTATAAACTTTTTCTCTTAGAACTGCACGAAAACTTGTATTCCGGCTCAAAACAACGGGATACATCGTTTTAGATCGAAACTAGCAAAATTCACGAGCATCGAGTTTACAAGTCGTTGAAGAGTAGACGAGAGAAAGGTGTAAACTTTTTCTCTCAGAACTGCGCGAAAACTTGTATTCCGGCTCAAAATAACGGGATACAACGTTTTAGATCGAAACTAGCAAAATTCACGAGCATCGATTTTACTCGTCGTCGAAGAGTAGACGAAAGAAAGGTATAAACTTTTTCTCTTAGAACTGCACGAAAACTTGTATTCCGGCTCCAAACAACGGGATACATCGTTTTAGATAGAAACTATCAAAATTCACGAGCATCGAGTTTACAAGTCGTCGAAGAGTAGACGAGAGAAAGGTGTAAACTTTTTCTCTCAGAACAGTGCGAAAACTTGAATTCCGGCTGAAAACAATGGGATACATCGTTTTAAATCGAAACTAGCGAGATTCACGAACATCGATTTTACATGTCGTCGAAGAGTAGACGAGAGAAAGCTGTAAACTTTTTATCTCAGAACTGCGCGAAAACTTGTATTCCGGCTGAAAACACCGGGATACATCGTTTTAGATTGAAACTAGCGAGATTCACGAACATCGATATTACAAGTCGTCGAAGAAAAGACGAGACCTGTAAACGTTTTCTCTCAGAACTGGAGGAAAACTTGTATTCCGGCTCAAAACAACGGAATACATCGTTTTAGATCGAAACTAGCGAGATTTACGCAATTAGATTTTACAAGTCGTCGAAGAGTAGACGAGAGAAAGCTGTAAACCTTTTCTCTCAGAACTGCGCGAAAACTTGTATTCCGGCTCAAGATAACGGGATACATCGTTTTAGATCGAAACTAGCAAAATTCACGAGCATCGATTTTACTAGTCGTCGAAGAGTAGACGAGAGAAAGGTATAAACTTTTTCTCTTAGAACTGCACGAAAACTTGTATTCTGGCTCAAAACAACGGGATACATCGTTTTAGATCGAAACTAGCAAAATTCACGAGCATCGAGTTTACAATTCGTCGAAGAGTATACGAGAGAATGGTGTAAACTTTTTCTCTCAGTACTGCGCGAAAACTTGTATTCCTGCTCAAAACAACGGGATACATCGTTTTAGATCTAAACCAGCGAGATTTACGCACTTCGATTTTACAACTCGTCGAAGAGTAGACGAGAGAGAGCTGTAAGCTTTTTCTCTCAGAACTGCGCGAAAACTTGTATTCCGGCTCAAAACAACGAGATACATCGTCTTAGATCGAAACTAGCAAATTCACGAGCATCGATTTTACAAGTCGTCGAAGAGTAGACGAGAGAAAGGTGTAAACTTTTTCTCTCAGAACTGCGCGAAAACTTGTATTCCGGCTCAAAATAACGGGATACATCGTTTTAGATCAAAACTAGCAAAATTCACGAGCATCGATTTTACTAGTCGTCTAAGAGTAGACGAGAGAAAGGTATAAACTTTTTCTCTTAGAACTGCACGAAAACATGTATTCCGGCTCAAAACAACGGGATACATCGTTTTAGATAGAAACTAGCAAAATTCACGAGCATCGAGTTTACAAGTCGTCGAAGAGTAGACGAGAGAAAGGTGTAAACTTTTTCTCTCAGAACAGTGCGAAAACTTGAATTCCGGCTCAAAACAACGGGATACATCGTTTTAGATCGAAACCAGCGAGATTTACGCACTTCGATTTTACAACTCGTCGAAGAGTAGACGAGAGAGAGCTGTAAGCTTTTTCTCTCAGAACTGCGCGAAAACTTGTATTCCGGCTCAAAACAACGAGATACATCGTCTTAGATCGAAACTAGCAAATTCACGAGCATCGATTTTACAAGTCGTCGAAGAGTAGACGAGAGAAAGGTGTAAACTTTTTCTCTCAGAACTGCGCGAAAACTTGTATTCCGGCTCAAAACACCGGGATACATCGTTTTAGATTGAAACTAGCGAGATTCACGAACATCGATTTTACAAGTCGTGGAAGAAAAGACGAGACCTGTAAACTTTTTCTCTCAGAACTGGAGAAAAACTTGTATTCCGGCTCAAAACAACGGGATACATCGTTTTAGATCGAAACTAGCGAGATTCACGAACATCGATTTTACAAGTCGTCGAAGAGTAGACCAGAGAGAGCTGTAAACTTTTTCGCTCAGAACTGCGGGAAAACTTGTATTCCAGCCCAAAACAACGGGATACATCGTTTTAGATCGAAACTAGCGAGATTCACGAACATCGATTTTACTAGTCGTCGAAGAGTAGACGAGAGAAAGGTGTAAACTTTTTCTCTCAGAACTGCGCGAAAACTTGTATTCCGGCTCAAAATAACGGGATACATCGTTTTAGATCAAAACTAGCAAAATTCACGAGCATCGATTTTACTAGTCGTCGAAGAGTAGACGAGAGAAAGGTATAAACTTTTTCTCTTAGAACTGCACGAAAACTTGTATTCCGGCTCAAAACAACGGGATACATCGTTTTAGATCGAAACTAGCAAAATTCACGAGCATCGAGTTTACATGTCGTTGAAGCGTAGACGAGAGAAAGGTGTAAACTTTTTCTCTCAGAACTGTGCGAAAACTTGTATTCCGGCTCAAAATAACGGGATACAACGTTTTAGATCGAAACTAGCAAAATTCACGAGCATCGATTTTACTCGTCGTCGAAGAGTAGACGAGAGAAAGGTATAAACTTTTTCTCTTAGAACTGCACGAAAACTTGTATTCCGGCTCCAAACAACGGGATACATCGTTTTAGATAGAAACTATCAAAATTCACGAGCATCGAGTTTACAAGTCGTCGAAGAGTAGACGAGAGAAAGGTGTAAACTTTTTCTCTCAGAACAGTGCGAAAACTTGAATTCCGGCTGAAAACAATGGGATACATCGTTTTAAATCGAAACTAGCGAGATTCACGAACATCGATTTTACATGTCGTCGAAGAGTAGACGAGAGAAAGCTGTAAACTTTTTATCTCAGAACTGCGCGAAAACTTGTATTCCGGCTGAAAACACCGGGATACATCGTTTTAGATTGAAACTAGCGAGATTCACGAACATCGATATTACAAGTCGTCGAAGAAAAGACGAGACCTGTAAACGTTTTCTCTCAGAACTGGAGGAAAACTTGTATTCCGGCTCAAAACAACGAAAAACATCGTTTTAGATCGAAACTAGCGAGATTTACGCAATTAGATTTTACAAGTCGTCGAAGAGTAGACGAGAGAAAGCTGTAAACCTTTTCTCTCAGAACTGCGCGAAAACTTGTATTCCGGCTCAAAATAACGGGATACATCGTTTTAGATCAAAACTAGCAAAATTCACGAGCATCGATTTTACTAGTCGTCGAAGAGTAGACGAGAGAAAGGTATAAACTTTTTCTCTCAGAACTGCGGGATAACTTGTATTCCAGCTCAAAACAACGGGATACATCGTTTTAGATCGAAACTAGCGAGATTCACGAACATCGATTTTACAAGTCGTCGAAGAGTAGACGAGACCTGTAAACTTTTTCTCTCAGAACTGGAGGAAAACTTGTATTCCGGCTCAAAACAACGGGATGCTTCGTTTTAGATCGAAACTAGCGATATTTATGCACTTCGATTTTACAACTCGTCGAAGAGTAGACCAGAGAGAGCTGTAAACTTTTTCTCTCAGAGCTGCGGGATAACTTGTATTCCAGCTCAAAACAACGGGATACATCGTTTTAGATCGAAACTAGCGAGATTCACGAACATCGATTGTACAAGTCGTCGAAGAGTAGACGAGACCTGTAAACTTTTTCACTCAGAACTGGAGGAAAACTTGTATTCCGGCTCAAAATAACGGGATACAACGTTTTAGATCAAAACTAGCAAAATTCACGAGCATCCATTTTACTAGTCGTCGAAGAGTAGACGAGAGAAAGGTATAAACTTTTTCTCTTAGAACTGCACGAAAACTTGTATTCCGGCTCAAAACAACGGGATACATCGTTTTAGATCGAAACTAGCAAAATTCACGAGCATCGAGTTTACAAGTCGTTGAAGAGTAGACGAGAGAGAGCTGTAAACTTTTTCTCTCAGAACTGCGGGAAAACTTGTATTCCAGCCCAAAACAACGGGATACATCGTTTTAGATCGAAACTAGCGAGATTCACGAACATCGATTTTACAAGTCGTCGAAGTGTAGACGAGAGAGAGCTGTAAACTTTTTCTCTCAGAACTGCGGGAAAACTTGTATTCCAGCCCAATACAACGGGATACATCGTTTTAGATCGAAACTACCGAGATTTACGAACTTCGATTTTACAAGTCGTCGAAGAGCAGACGAGAGAAAGGTGTAAACTTTTTCTCTCAGAACTGCGCGAAAACTTGTATTCCGGCTCAAAACAACGGGATACATCGTTTTAGATCGAAACTAGCGAGATTCACGAACATCGATTTTACAAGTCGTCTAAGAGTAGACGAGACCTGCAAACTTTTTCTCTCAGAACTGGAGGAAAACTTGTATTCCGGCTCAAAACAACGGGATACATCGTTTTAGATCGAAACTAGCGTGATTTACGCACTTCGATTTTACAACTCGTCGAAGAGTAGACGAGAGAGAGCTGTAAGCTTTTTCTCTCAGAACTTCGCGAAAACTTGTATTCCGGCTCAAAACAACGAGATACATCGTTTTAGATCGAAACTAGCAAAATTCACGAGCATCGATTTTACAAGTCGTCGAAGAGTAGACGAGAGAAAGGTGTAAACTTTTTCTCTCAGAACTGCGCGAAAACTTGTATTCCGGCTCAAAATAACGGGATACATCGTTTTAGATCGAAACTAGCAAAATTCACGAGCATCGATTTTACTAGTCGTCTAAGAGTAGACGAGAGAAAGGTATAAACTTTTTCTCTTAGAACTGCACGAAAACTTGTATTCCGGCTCAAAACAATGGGATACATCGTTTTAGATAGAAACTAGCAAAATTCACGAGCATCGAGTTTACAAGTCGTCGAAGAGTAGACGAGAGAAAGGTGTAAACTTTTTCTCTCAGAACAGTGCGAAAACTTGAATTCCGGCTGAAAACAATGGGATACATCGTTTTAGATCGAAACTAGCGAGATTCACGAACATCGATTTTACAAGTCGTCGAAGAGTAGACGAGAGAAAGGTGTAAACTTTTTCTCTCAGAACTGCGCGAAAACTTGTATTCCGGCTCAAAATAACGGGATACATCGTTTTAGATCGAAACTAGCAAAATTCACGAGCATCGATTTTACTAGTTGTCTAAGAATAGACGAGAGAAAGGTATAAACTTTTTCTCTTAGAACTGCACGAAAACTTGTATTCCGGCTCAAAACAACGGGATACATCGTTTTAGATAGAAACTAGCAAAATTCACGAGCATCGAGTTTACAAGTCGTCGAAGAGTAGATGAGAGAAAGGTGTAAACTTTTTCTCTCAGAACAGTGCGAAAACTTGAATTCCGGCTGAAAACAATGGGATACATCGTTTTAGATCGAAACTAGCGAGATTCACGAACATCGATTTTACAAGTCGTCGAAGAGTAGACGAGAGAAAGCTGTAAACTTTTTATCTCAGAACTGCGCGAAAACTTGTATTCCGGCTCAAAACACCGGGATACATCGTTTTAGATTTAAACTAGCGAGATTCACGAACATCGATTTTACAAGTCGTCGAAGAGTAGACGAGACCTGTAAACTTTTTCTCTCAGAACTGGAGGAAAACTTGTATTCCGGCTCAAAATAACGGGATACATCGTTTTAGATCAAAACTAGCAAAATTCACGAGCATCGATTTTACTAGTCGTCGAAGAGTAGACGAGAGAAAGGTATAAACTTTTTCTCTTAGAACTGCACGAAAACTTGTATTCCGGCTCAAAACAACGGGATACATCGTTTTAGATCGAAACTAGCAAAATTCACGAGCATCGAGTTTACAAGTCGTTGAAGAGTAGACGAGAGAAAGGTGTAAACTTTTTCTCTCAGAACTGCGCGAAAACTTGTATTCCGGCTCAAAATAACGGGATACAACGTTTTAGATCGAAACTAGCAAAATTCACGAGCATCGATTTTACTCGTCGTCGAAGAGTAGACGAAAGAAAGGTATAAACTTTTTCTCTTAGAACTGCACGAAAACTTGTATTCCGGCTCCAAACAACGGGATACATCGTTTTAGATAGAAACTATCAAAATTCACGAGCATCGAGTTTACAAGTCGTCGAAGAGTAGACGAGAGAAAGGTGTAAACTTTTTCTCTCAGAACAGTGCGAAAACTTGAATTCCGGCTGAAAACAATGGGATACATCGTTTTAAATCGAAACTAGCGAGATTCACGAACATCGATTTTACATGTCGTCGAAGAGTAGACGAGAGAAAGCTGTAAACTTTTTATCTCAGAACTGCGCGAAAACTTGTATTCCGGCTGAAAACACCGGGATACATCGTTTTAGATTGAAACTAGCGAGATTCACGAACATCGATATTACAAGTCGTCGAAGAAAAGACGAGACCTGTAAACGTTTTCTCTCAGAACTGGAGGAAAACTTGTATTCCGGCTCAAAACAACGGAATACATCGTTTTAGATCGAAACTAGCGAGATTTACGCAATTAGATTTTACAAGTCGTCGAAGAGTAGACGAGAGAAAGCTGTAAACCTTTTCTCTCAGAACTGCGCGAAAACTTGTATTCCGGCTCAAGATAACGGGATACATCGTTTTAGATCGAAACTAGCAAAATTCACGAGCATCGATTTTACTAGTCGTCGAAGAGTAGACGAGAGAAAGGTATAAACTTTTTCTCTTAGAACTGCACGAAAACTTGTATTCTGGCTCAAAACAACGGGATACATCGTTTTAGATCGAAACTAGCAAAATTCACGAGCATCGAGTTTACAATTCGTCGAAGAGTATACGAGAGAATGGTGTAAACTTTTTCTCTCAGTACTGCGCGAAAACTTGTATTCCTGCTCAAAACAACGGGATACATCGTTTTAGATCTAAACCAGCGAGATTTACGCACTTCGATTTTACAACTCGTCGAAGAGTAGACGAGAGAGAGCTGTAAGCTTTTTCTCTCAGAACTGCGCGAAAACTTGTATTCCGGCTCAAAACAACGAGATACATCGTCTTAGATCGAAACTAGCAAATTCACGAGCATCGATTTTACAAGTCGTCGAAGAGTAGACGAGAGAAAGGTGTAAACTTTTTCTCTCAGAACTGCGCGAAAACTTGTATTCCGGCTCAAAATAACGGGATACATCGTTTTAGATCAAAACTAGCAAAATTCACGAGCATCGATTTTACTAGTCGTCTAAGAGTAGACGAGAGAAAGGTATAAACTTTTTCTCTTAGAACTGCACGAAAACATGTATTCCGGCTCAAAACAACGGGATACATCGTTTTAGATAGAAACTAGCAAAATTCACGAGCATCGAGTTTACAAGTCGTCGAAGAGTAGACGAGAGAAAGGTGTAAACTTTTTCTCTCAGAACAGTGCGAAAACTTGAATTCCGGCTCAAAACAACGGGATACATCGTTTTAGATCGAAACCAGCGAGATTTACGCACTTCGATTTTACAACTCGTCGAAGAGTAGACGAGAGAGAGCTGTAAGCTTTTTCTCTCAGAACTGCGCGAAAACTTGTATTCCGGCTCAAAACAACGAGATACATCGTCTTAGATCGAAACTAGCAAATTCACGAGCATCGATTTTACAAGTCGTCGAAGAGTAGACGAGAGAAAGGTGTAAACTTTTTCTCTCAGAACTGCGCGAAAACTTGTATTCCGGCTCAAAACACCGGGATACATCGTTTTAGATTGAAACTAGCGAGATTCACGAACATCGATTTTACAAGTCGTCGAAGAGTAGACCAGAGAGAGCTGTAAACTTTTTCGCTCAGAACTGCGGGAAAACTTGTATTCCAGCCCAAAACAACGGGATACATCGTTTTAGATCGAAACTAGCGAGATTCACGAACATCGATTTTACTAGTCGTCGAAGAGTAGACGAGAGAAAGGTGTAAACTTTTTCTCTCAGAACTGCGCGAAAACTTGTATTCCGGCTCAAAATAACGGGATACATCGTTTTAGATCAAAACTAGCAAAATTCACGAGCATCGATTTTACTAGTCGTCGAAGAGTAGACGAGAGAAAGGTATAAACTTTTTCTCTTAGAACTGCACGAAAACTTGTATTCCGGCTCAAAACAACGGGATACATCGTTTTAGATCGAAACTAGCAAAATTCACGAGCATCGAGTTTACATGTCGTTGAAGCGTAGACGAGAGAAAGGTGTAAACTTTTTCTCTCAGAACTGTGCGAAAACTTGTATTCCGGCTCAAAATAACGGGATACAACGTTTTAGATCGAAACTAGCAAAATTCACGAGCATCGATTTTACTCGTCGTCGAAGAGTAGACGAGAGAAAGGTATAAACTTTTTCTCTTAGAACTGCACGAAAACTTGTATTCCGGCTCCAAACAACGGGATACATCGTTTTAGATAGAAACTATCAAAATTCACGAGCATCGAGTTTACAAGTCGTCGAAGAGTAGACGAGAGAAAGGTGTAAACTTTTTCTCTCAGAACAGTGCGAAAACTTGAATTCCGGCTGAAAACAATGGGATACATCGTTTTAAATCGAAACTAGCGAGATTCACGAACATCGATTTTACATGTCGTCGAAGAGTAGACGAGAGAAAGCTGTAAACTTTTTATCTCAGAACTGCGCGAAAACTTGTATTCCGGCTGAAAACACCGGGATACATCGTTTTAGATTGAAACTAGCGAGATTCACGAACATCGATATTACAAGTCGTCGAAGAAAAGACGAGACCTGTAAACGTTTTCTCTCAGAACTGGAGGAAAACTTGTATTCCGGCTCAAAACAACGAAAAACATCGTTTTAGATCGAAACTAGCGAGATTTACGCAATTAGATTTTACAAGTCGTCGAAGAGTAGACGAGAGAAAGCTGTAAACCTTTTCTCTCAGAACTGCGCGAAAACTTGTATTCCGGCTCAAAATAACGGGATACATCGTTTTAGATCAAAACTAGCAAAATTCACGAGCATCGATTTTACTAGTCGTCGAAGAGTAGACGAGAGAAAGGTATAAACTTTTTCTCTCAGAACTGCGGGATAACTTGTATTCCAGCTCAAAACAACGGGATACATCGTTTTAGATCGAAACTAGCGAGATTCACGAACATCGATTTTACAAGTCGTCGAAGAGTAGACGAGACCTGTAAACTTTTTCTCTCAGAACTGGAGGAAAACTTGTATTCCGGCTCAAAACAACGGGATGCTTCGTTTTAGATCGAAACTAGCGATATTTATGCACTTCGATTTTACAACTCGTCGAAGAGTAGACCAGAGAGAGCTGTAAACTTTTTCTCTCAGAGCTGCGGGATAACTTGTATTCCAGCTCAAAACAACGGGATACATCGTTTTAGATCGAAACTAGCGAGATTCACGAACATCGATTGTACAAGTCGTCGAAGAGTAGACGAGACCTGTAAACTTTTTCACTCAGAACTGGAGGAAAACTTGTATTCCGGCTCAAAATAACGGGATACAACGTTTTAGATCAAAACTAGCAAAATTCACGAGCATCCATTTTACTAGTCGTCGAAGAGTAGACGAGAGAAAGGTATAAACTTTTTCTCTTAGAACTGCACGAAAACTTGTACTCCGGCTCAAAACAACGGGATACATCGTTTTAGATCGAAACTAGCAAAATTCACGAGCATCGAGTTTACAAGTCGTTGAAGAGTAGACGAGAGAGAGCTGTAAACTTTTTCTCTCAGAACTGCGGGAAAACTTGTATTCCAGCCCAAAACAACGGGATACATCGTTTTAGATCGAAACTAGCGAGATTCACGAACATCGATTTTACAAGTCGTCGAAGTGTAGACGAGAGAGAGCTGTAAACTTTTTCTCTCAGAACTGCGGGAAAACTTGTATTCCAGCCCAATACAACGGGATACATCGTTTTAGATCGAAACTACCGAGATTTACGAACTTCGATTTTACAAGTCGTCGAAGAGCAGACGAGAGAAAGGTGTAAACTTTTTCTCTCAGAACTGCGCGAAAACTTGTATTCCGGCTCAAAACAACGGGATACATCGTTTTAGATCGAAACTAGCGAGATTCACGAACATCGATTTTACAAGTCGTCTAAGAGTAGACGAGACCTGCAAACTTTTTCTCTCAGAACTGGAGGAAAACTTGTATTCCGGCTCAAAACAACGGGATACATCGTTTTAGATCGAAACTAGCGTGATTTACGCACTTCGATTTTACAACTCGTCGAAGAGTAGACGAGAGAGAGCTGTAAGCTTTTTCTCTCAGAACTTCGCGAAAACTTGTATTCCGGCTCAAAACAACGAGATACATCGTTTTAGATCGAAACTAGCAAAATTCACGAGCATCGATTTTACAAGTCGTCGAAGAGTAGACGAGAGAAAGGTGTAAACTTTTTCTCTCAGAACTGCGCGAAAACTTGTATTCCGGCTCAAAATAACGGGATACATCGTTTTAGATCGAAACTAGCAAAATTCACGAGCATCGATTTTACTAGTCGTCTAAGAGTAGACGAGAGAAAGGTATAAACTTTTTCTCTTAGAACTGCACGAAAACTTGTATTCCGGCTCAAAACAATGGGATACATCGTTTTAGATAGAAACTAGCAAAATTCACGAGCATCGAGTTTACAAGTCGTCGAAGAGTAGACGAGAGAAAGGTGTAAACTTTTTCTCTCAGAACAGTGCGAAAACTTGAATTCCGGCTGAAAACAATGGGATACATCGTTTTAGATCGAAACTAGCGAGATTCACGAACATCGATTTTACAAGTCGTCGAAGAGTAGACGAGAGAAAGGTGTAAACTTTTTCTCTCAGAACTGCGCGAAAACTTGTATTCCGGCTCAAAATAACGGGATACATCATTTTAGATCGAAACTAGCAAAATTCACGAGCATCGATTTTACTAGTCGTCGAAGAGTAGACGAGAGAGAGCTGTAAACGTTTTCTCTCAGAACTGCGGGAAAACTTGTATTCCAGCTCAAAACAACGGGATACATCGTTTCAGATCGAAACTAGCGAGATTCACGAACATCGATTTTACAAGTCGTCGAAGAGTAGACGAGACCTGTAAACTTTTTCTCTCAGAACTGGAGGAAAACTTGTATTCCGGCTCAAAACAACGGAATACATCGTTTTAGATCGAAACTAGCGTGATTTACGCACTTCGATTTTACAAATCGTCGAAGAGTAGACGAGAGAGAGCTGTAAGCTTTTTCTCTCAGAACTGCGCGAAAACTTGTATTCCGGCTCAAAACAACGAGATACATCGTTTTAGATCGAAACTAGCAAAATTCACGAGCATCGATTTTACAAGTCGTCGAAGAGTAGACGAGAGAAAGGTGTAAACTTTTTCTCTCAGAACTGCGCGAAAACTTGTATTCCGGCTCAAAATAACGGGATACATCGTTTTAGATCGAAACTAGCAAAATTCACGAGCATCGATTTTACTAGTTGTCTAAGAATAGACGAGAGAAAGGTATAAACTTTTTCTCTTAGAACTGCACGAAAACTTGTATTCCGGCTCAAAACAACGGGATACATCGTTTTAGATAGAAACTAGCAAAATTCACGAGCATCGAGTTTACAAGTCGTCGAAGAGTAGACGAGAGAAAGGTGTAAACTTTTTCTCTCAGAACAGTGCGAAAACTTGAATTCCGGCTGAAAACAATGGGATACATCGTTTTAGATCGAAACTAGCGAGATTCACGAACATCGATTTTACAAGTCGTCGAAGAGTAGACGAGAGAAAGCTGTAAACTTTTTATCTCAGAACTGCGCGAAAACTTGTATTCCGGCTCAAAACACCGGGATACATCGTTTTAGATTGAAACTAGCGAGATTCACGAACATCGATTTTACAAGTCGTCGAAGAGTAGACGAGACCTGTAAACTTTTTCTCTCAGAACTGGAGGAAAACTTGTATTCCGGCTCAAAATAACGGGATACATCGTTTTAGATCGAAACTAGCAAAATTCACGAGCATCGATTTTACTAGTCGTCGAAGAGTAGACGAGACCTGTAAACTTTTTCTCTCAGAACTGGAGGAAAACTTGTATTCCGGCTCAAAACAACGGAATACATCGTTTTAGATCGAAACTAGCGAGATTTACGCAATTAGATTTTACAAGTCGTCGAAGAGTAGACGAGAGAAAGCTGTAAACCTTTTCTCTCAGAACTGCGCGAAAACTTGTATTCCGGCTCAAGATAACGGGATACATCGTTTTAGATCGAAACTAGCAAAATTCACGAGCATCGATTTTACTAGTCGTCGAAGAGTAGACGAGAGAAAGGTATAAACTTTTTCTCTTAGAACTGCACGAAAACTTGTATTCTGGCTCAAAACAACGGGATACATCGTTTTAGATCGAAACTAGCAAAATTCACGAGCATCGAGTTTACAATTCGTCGAAGAGTATACGAGAGAATGGTGTAAACTTTTTCTCTCAGTACTGCGCGAAAACTTGTATTCCTGCTCAAAACAACGGGATACATCGTTTTAGATCTAAACCAGCGAGATTTACGCACTTCGATTTTACAACTCGTCGAAGAGTAGACGAGAGAGAGCTGTAAGCTTTTTCTCTCAGAACTGCGCGAAAACTTGTATTCCGGCTCAAAACAACGAGATACATCGTCTTAGATCGAAACTAGCAAATTCACGAGCATCGATTTTACAAGTCGTCGAAGAGTAGACGAGAGAAAGGTGTAAACTTTTTCTCTCAGAACTGCGCGAAAACTTGTATTCCGGCTCAAAATAACGGGATACATCGTTTTAGATCAAAACTAGCAAAATTCACGAGCATCGATTTTACTAGTCGTCTAAGAGTAGACGAGAGAAAGGTATAAACTTTTTCTCTTAGAACTGCACGAAAACATGTATTCCGGCTCAAAACAACGGGATACATCGTTTTAGATAGAAACTAGCAAAATTCACGAGCATCGAGTTTACAAGTCGTCGAAGAGTAGACGAGAGAAAGGTGTAAACTTTTTCTCTCAGAACAGTGCGAAAACTTGAATTCCGGCTCAAAACAACGGGATACATCGTTTTAGATCGAAACCAGCGAGATTTACGCACTTCGATTTTACAACTCGTCGAAGAGTAGACGAGAGAGAGCTGTAAGCTTTTTCTCTCAGAACTGCGCGAAAACTTGTATTCCGGCTCAAAACAACGAGATACATCGTCTTAGATCGAAACTAGCAAATTCACGAGCATCGATTTTACAAGTCGTCGAAGAGTAGACGAGAGAAAGGTGTAAACTTTTTCTCTCAGAACTGCGCGAAAACTTGTATTCCGGCTCAAAACACCGGGATACATCGTTTTAGATTGAAACTAGCGAGATTCACGAACATCGATTTTACAAGTCGTGGAAGAAAAGACGAGACCTGTAAACTTTTTCTCTCAGAACTGGAGAAAAACTTGTATTCCGGCTCAAAACAACGGGATACATCGTTTTAGATCGAAACTAGCGAGATTCACGAACATCGATTTTACAAGTCGTCGAAGAGTAGACCAGAGAGAGCTGTAAACTTTTTCGCTCAGAACTGCGGGAAAACTTGTATTCCAGCCCAAAACAACGGGATACATCGTTTTAGATCGAAACTAGCGAGATTCACGAACATCGATTTTACTAGTCGTCGAAGAGTAGACGAGAGAAAGGTGTAAACTTTTTCTCTCAGAACTGCGCGAAAACTTGTATTCCGGCTCAAAATAACGGGATACATCGTTTTAGATCAAAACTAGCAAAATTCACGAGCATCGATTTTACTAGTCGTCGAAGAGTAGACGAGAGAAAGGTATAAACTTTTTCTCTTAGAACTGCACGAAAACTTGTATTCCGGCTCAAAACAACGGGATACATCGTTTTAGATCGAAACTAGCAAAATTCACGAGCATCGAGTTTACATGTCGTTGAAGCGTAGACGAGAGAAAGGTGTAAACTTTTTCTCTCAGAACTGTGCGAAAACTTGTATTCCGGCTCAAAATAACGGGATACAACGTTTTAGATCGAAACTAGCAAAATTCACGAGCATCGATTTTACTCGTCGTCGAAGAGTAGACGAGAGAAAGGTATAAACTTTTTCTCTTAGAACTGCACGAAAACTTGTATTCCGGCTCCAAACAACGGGATACATCGTTTTAGATAGAAACTATCAAAATTCACGAGCATCGAGTTTACAAGTCGTCGAAGAGTAGACGAGAGAAAGGTGTAAACTTTTTCTCTCAGAACAGTGCGAAAACTTGAATTCCGGCTGAAAACAATGGGATACATCGTTTTAAATCGAAACTAGCGAGATTCACGAACATCGATTTTACATGTCGTCGAAGAGTAGACGAGAGAAAGCTGTAAACTTTTTATCTCAGAACTGCGCGAAAACTTGTATTCCGGCTGAAAACACCGGGATACATCGTTTTAGATTGAAACTAGCGAGATTCACGAACATCGATATTACAAGTCGTCGAAGAAAAGACGAGACCTGTAAACGTTTTCTCTCAGAACTGGAGGAAAACTTGTATTCCGGCTCAAAACAACGGAAAACATCGTTTTAGATCGAAACTAGCGAGATTTACGCAATTAGATTTTACAAGTCGTCGAAGAGTAGACGAGAGAAAGCTGTAAACCTTTTCTCTCAGAACTGCGCGAAAACTTGTATTCCGGCTCAAGATAACGGGATACATCGTTTTAGATCGAAACTAGCAAAATTCACGAGCATCGATTTTACTAGTCGTCGAAGAGTAGACGAGAGTAAGGTATAAACTTTTTCTCTTAGAACTGCACGAAAACTTGTATTCTGGCTCAAAACAACGGGATACATCGTTTTAGATCGAAACTAGCAAAATTCACGAGCATCGAGTTTACAATTCGTCGAAGAGTATACGAGAGAATGGTGTAAACTTTTTCTCTCAGTACTGCGCGAAAACTTGTATTCCTGCTCAAAACAACGGGATACATCGTTTTAGATCGAAACCAGCGAGATTTACGCACTTCGATTTTACAACTCGTCGAAGAGTAGACGAGAGAGAGCTGTAAGCTTTTTCTCTCAGAACTGCGCGAAAACTTGTATTCCGGCTCAAAACAACGAGATACATCGTCTTAGATCGAAACTAGCAAATTCACGAGCATCGATTTTACAAGTCGTCGAAGAGTAGACGAGAGAAAGGTGTAAACTTTTTCTCTCAGAACTGCGCGAAAACTTGTATTCCGGCTCAAAATAACGGGATACATCGTTTTAGATCAAAACTAGCAAAATTCACGAGCATCGATTTTACTAGTCGTCTAAGAGTAGACGAGAGAAAGGTATAAACTTTTTCTCTTAGAACTGCACGAAAACATGTATTCCGGCTCAAAACAACGGGATACATCGTTTTAGATCGAAACCAGCGAGATTTACGCACTTCGATTTTACAACTCGTCGAAGAGTAGACGAGAGAGAGCTGTAAGCTTTTTCTCTCAGAACAGCGCGAAAACTTGTATTCCGGCTCAAAACAACGAGATACATCGTTTTAGATCGAAACTAGCAGAATTCACGAGCATCGATTTTACAAGTCGTCGATGAGTAGACGAGAGAAAGGTGTAAACTTTTTCTCTCAGAACTGCGCGAAAACTTGTATTCCGGCTCAAAATAACGGGATACATCGTTTTAGATCAAAACTAGCAAAATTCACGAGCATCGATTTTACTAGTCGTCTAAGAGTAGACGAGAGAAAGGTATAAACTTTTTCTCTTAGAACTGCACGAAAACATGTATTCCGGCTCAAAACAACGGGATACATCGTTTTAGATAGAAACTAGCAAAATTCACGAGCATCGAGTTTACAAGTCGTAGAAGAGTAGACGAGAGAAAGGTGTAAACTTTTTCTCTCAGAACAGTGCGAAAACTTGAATTCCGGCTCAAAACAACGGGATACATCGTTTTAGATCGAAACCAGCGAGATTTGCGCACTTCGATTTTACAACTCATCGAAGAGTAGACGAGAGAGAGCTGTAAGCTTTTTCTCTCAGAACTGCGCGAAAACTTGTATTCCGGCTCAAAACAACGAGATACATCGTCTTAGATCGAAACTAGCAAATTCACGAGCATCGATTTTACAAGTCGTCGAAGAGTAGACGAGAGAAAGGTGTAAACTTTTTCTCTCAGAACTGCGCGAAAACTTGTATTCCGGCTCAAAACACCGGGATACATCGTTTTAGATTGAAACTAGCGAGATTCACGAACATCGATTTTACAAGTCGTCGAAGAAAAGACGAGACCTGTAAACTTTTTCTCTCAGAACTGGAGGAAAACTTGTATTCCGGCTCAAAACAACGGGATACATCGTTTTAGATCGAAACTAGCGAGATTCACGAACATCGATTTTACAAGTCGTCGAAGAGTAGACCAGAGAGAGCTGTAAACTTTTTCGCTCAGAACTGCGGGAAAACTTGTATTCCAGCACAAAACAACGGGATACATCGTTTTAGATCGAAACTAGCGAGATTCACGAACATCGATTTTACTAGTCGTCGAAGAGTAGACGAGAGAAAGGTGTAAACTTTTTCTCTCAGAACTGGAGGAAAACTTGTATTCCGGCTCAAAACAACGGGATACATCGTTTTAGATCAAAACTAGCATGATTTACGCACTTCGATTTTACAACTCGTCGAAGAGTAGACGAGAGAGAGCTGTAAGCTTTTTCTCTCAGAACTGCGCGAAAACTTGTATTCTGGCTCAAAACAACGAGATACATCGTTTTAGATCGAAACTAGCAGAATTCACGAGCATCGATTTTACAAGTCGTCGATGAGTAGACGAGAGAAAGGTGTAAACTTTTTCTCTCAGAAATGCGCGAAAACTTGTATTCCGGCTCAAAATAACGGGATACATCGTTTTAGATCAAAACCAGCAAAATTCACGAGCATCGATTTTACTAGTCGTCTAAGAGTAGACGAGAAAAAGGTATAAACTTTTTCTCTTAGAACTGCACGAAAACATGTGTTCCGGCTCAAAACAACGGGATACATCGTTTCAGATAGAGACTAGCAAAATTCACGAGCATCGAGTTTACAAGTCGTCGAAGAGTAGACGAGAGAAAGGTGTAAACTTTTTCTCTCAGAACTGCGCGAAAACTTGAATTCCGGCTCAAAACAACGGGATACATCGTTTTAGATCAAAACCAGCGAGATTTACGCACTTCGATTTTACAACTCGTCGAAGAGTAGACGAGAGAGAGCTGTAAGCTTTTTCTCTCAGAACTGCGCGAAAACTTGTATTCCGGCTCAAAACAACGAGATACATCGTCTTAGATCGAAAATAGCAAATTCACGAGCATCGATTTTACAAGTCGTCGAAGAGCAGACGAGAGAAAGGTGTAAACTTTTTCTCTCAGAACTGCGCGAAAACTTGTATTCCGTCTCAAAACACCAGGATACATCGTTTTAGATTGAAACTAGCGAGATTCACGAACATCGATTTTACAAGTCGTCGAAAAAAAGACGAGACCTGTAAACTTTTTCTCTCAGAACTGGAGGAAAACTTGTATTCCGGCTCAAAACAACGGGATACATCGTTTTAGATTGAAATTAGCGAGATTCACGAACATCGATTTTACAAGTCGTCGAAGAGTAGACCAGAGAGAGCTGTAAATTTTTCGCTCAGAACTGCGGGAAAACTTGTATTCCAGCCCAAAACAACGGGATACATCGTTTTAGATCGAAACTAGCGATATTCACGAACATCGATTTTACTAGTCGTCGAAGAGTAGACGAGAGGAAGGTATAAACTTTTTCTCTCAGAACTGCGCGAAAACTTGTATTCCGGCTCAAAATAACGGGATACATCGTTTTAGATCAAAACTAGCAAAATTCACGAGCATCGATTTTACTAGTCGTCGAAGAGTAGACGAGAGAAAGGTATAAACTTTTTCTCTTAGAACTGCACGAAAACTTGTATTCCGGCTCAAAACAACGGGATACATCGTTTTAGATCGAAACTAGCAAAATTCACGAGCATCGAGTTTACAAGTCGTTGAAGAGTAGACGAGAGAAAGGTGTAAACTTTTTCTCTCAGAACTGCGCGAAAACTTGTATTCCGGCTCAAAATAACGGGATACAACGTTTTAGATCGAAACTAGCAAAATTCACGAGCATCGATTTTACTCGTCGTCGAAGAGTAGACGAGAGAAAGGTATAAACTTTTTCTCTTAGAACTGCACGAAAACTTGTATTCCGGCTCCAAACAACGGGATACATCGTTTTAGATAGAAACTATCAAAATTCACGAGCATCGAGTTTACAAGTCGTCGAAGAGTAGACGAGAGAAAGGTGTAAACTTTTTCTCTCAGAACAGTGCGAAAACTTGAATTCCGGCTGAAAACAATGGGATACATCGTTTTAAATCGAAACTAGCGAGATTCACGAACATCGATTTTACATGTCGTCGAAGAGTAGACGAGAGAAAGCTGTAAACTTTTTATCTCAGAACTGCGCGAAAACTTGTATTCCGGCTCAAAACACCGGGATACATCGTTTTAGATTGAAACTAGCGAGATTCACGAACATCGAGTTTACAAGTCGTCGAAGGAAAGACGAGACCTGTAAACTTTTTCTCTCAGAACTGCGCGAAAACTTGTATTCCGGCTCAAAACAACGAGATACATCGTTTTAGATCGAAACTAGCAAAATTCACGAACATCGATTTTACTAGTCGTCGAAGAGTAGACGAGTGAAGGTGTAAACTTTTTCTCTCAGAACTGCGCGAAAACATGTATTCCGGCTCGAAACAACGGGATACAGTGTTTTAGATCGAAACAAGCGAAATTTATGCACTTCGATTTGACAAGTCGTCGAAGAGTAGTCGAGAGAAAGCTGTAAACTTTTTACTCTCAGAACTGCGCGAAAACTTATATTCCGATTCAAAACAATGGGATACATTGTTTTAGATCAAAAATAGCGAGATTTACAAACTTTGATTTTACAAGTCGTCGAAGAGTAGACGAGAGAGCGCTGTAAACTTTTGTTCTCAGAACTGCGCGAAAACTTGAATTCCGGCTGAAAACAACGGAATACATCGTTTTAGCTCGAAACTAGCGAGATTCACGAACATCGATTTTACTAGTCGTCGAAGAGTAGACGAGAGAACGTGTAAACTTTTTCTCTCAGAACTGCGCGAAAACTTGTATTCCGGCTCAAAACAACAGGATACATTGTTTTAGATCGAAAGTAGGAAATATCACGAGCATCGAGTTTACAAGTCGTCGAAGAGCCGAAGAGAAAGGTGTAAACTTTTTATCTCAGAACTGCGCGAAAACTTGTATTCTGGCTCAAAACAACGAGATACATCGTTTTAGATCGAAACTAGCGAGATTCACGAACATCGATTTTACAAGTCGTCGAAGTGTAGAAGAGAGAGAGCTGTAAACTTTTTCTCTCAGAACTGCGGGAAAACTTGTATTCCAGCCCAATACAACGGGATACATCGTTTTAGATCGAAACTAACGAGATTTACGAAATTCGATTTTACAAGTCGTCGAAGAGTAGACGAGACCTGTAAACTTTTTCTCTCAGAACTGGAGGAAAACTTGTATTCCGGCTCAAAACAACGGTATACATCGTTTTAGATCGAAATTAGCGAGATTTACGCACTTAGATTTCACAAGTCGTCGAAGAGTAGACGAGAGAAAGGTGTAAACTTTTTCTCTCAGAACTGCGCGAAAACTTGTATTCCGGCTCAAAATAACGGGATACATCGTTTTAGATCGAAACAAGCAAAATTCACGAGCATGGATTTTACTAGTCGTAGAAGAGTAGACGAGAGAAAGGTATAAACTTTTTCTCTTAGAACTGCACGAAAACTTGTATTCCGGCTCCAAACAACGGGATACATCGTTTTAGATAGAAACTAGCAAAATTCACGAGCATCGAGTTTACAAGTCGTCGACGAGTAGACGAGAGAAAGGTGTAAACTTTTTCTCTCAGAACAGTGCGAAAACTTGAATTCCGGCTGAAAACAATGGGATACATCGTTTTAAATCGAAACTAGCGAGATTCACGAACATCGATTTTACATGTCGTCGAAGAGTAGACGAGAGAAAGCTGTAAACTTTTTATCTCAGAACTGCGCGAAAACTTGTATTCCGGCTGAAACACCGGGATACATCGTTTTAGATTGAAACTAGCGAGACTCACGAACATCGATTTTACAAGTCGTCGAAGAAAAGACGAGACCTGTAAACGTTTTCTCTCAGAACTGGAGGAAAACTTGTATTCCGGCTCAAAACAACGGAATACATCGTTTTAGATCGAAACTAGCGAGATTTACGCAATTAGTTTTTACAAGTCGTCGAAGAGTAGACGAGAGAAAGCTGTAAACTTTTTCTCTCAGAACTGCGCGAAAACTTGTATTCCGGCTCAAAACAACGAGATACATCGTTTTAGATCGAAACTAGCAAAATTCACGAGCATCGATTTTACAAGTCGTCGAAGAGTAGATGAGAGAAAGGTGTAAACTTTTTCTCTCAGAACTGCGCGAAAACTTGTATTCCGGCTCAAAATAACGGGATACATCGTTTTAGATCGAAACTAGCAAAATTCACGAGCATCGATTTTACTAGTCGTCGAAGAATAGACGAGAGAAAGGTATAAACTTTTTCTCTTAGAACTGCACGAAAACTTGTATTCCTGCTCAAAACAAAGGGATACATCGTTTTAGATCGAAACAAGCGAGATTCACGAACATCGATTTTACTAGTCGTCGAAGAGTAGACGAGTGAAGGTGTAAACTTTTTCTCTCAGAACTGCGCGAAAACATGTATTCCGGCTCGAAACAACGGGATACATTGTTTTAGATCGAAACTAGCGAAATTTATGCACTTCGATTTGACAAGTCGTCGAAGAGTAGTCGAGAGAAAGCTGTAAACTTTTTACTCTCAGAACTGCGCGAAAACTTATATTCCGGTTCAAAACAATGGGATACATTGTTTTAGATCAAAAATAGCGAGATTTACGAACTTTGATTTTACATGTCGTCGAAGAGTAGACGAGAGAGCTCTGTAAACTTTTGTTCTCAGAACTGC
>JARKHS020006665.1:0-19544 GCA_030143305.2 Amblyomma americanum | reverse complement strand
CAACACTGCGGCCGCAAATCTTGCGCGGCTTACACGACGCTCCCACGGCTGGTCACCTTGGTCGCGGCAAGACCTACGCACGAGTGTCGGAGCGGTTTTGGTGGCCTAATATGTGGCCTAATATGGTGGCCTAATATAAAGAGCAAGACAGCATACTGTTACTAGGTGACTTTAATCTCCCAGCTATTGACTGGGATTCGTACGTGGTCGGAGACACAGATGTTTGTTCTTCTGAGGTGCTTTTGGATTTAGTATTTTCGTACAATTTAACTCAGCTTGTTAACGAATCTACTAGCGTATGTGTTACCAGTTCATCAGTACTTGATCTTATTTTAATCTCCAGTGCTTTGACAACTTATGTGAATGCATGCCTTGTTGATGAAGGGTTATCGGACCACAAAATGGTTATTTTGTCCTTGAACATGTCCTCGTACTACATGCACCAGGAATCAATCATGCAATATCTGGACTTTCAAGCTGCTGATGATGTTAGTGTTCTGGATTACCTGGAAAGGTCGTTTGATAGCTTCATGTCTATTTATGAATCAAATGGTGGCACTGATGACCTGTGGGAATTTTTTCCAAGGTTACGATGCATTGTATTAGGCTATTTATTCCTATGACCGTCAAAAAGTGCAAAAGAAAAAAGCCATGGCTTACAAGAGATACTTCATGTCAAACGGAGGATTAAAAGGAAACGGAAAGCTTGTTGTCGAGACCCGAGTGTTCAGAACAAGACTTCACTTCATAGCGTGAGGCTAGACCTGAATCGTCTTGTTAAGGAATCCAAGGAGAGATTCTTTAATGTAACACTGAAAAAGTTTCTTCGTGAATCACCTAGCAAGTTTTGGAGATATGTAAAACACACAAAGAAGCAACATAAAGCTGAGGATGAACGATGTACTTAAGTAACTGCTGAAAATTTCAATTTCTTTTTTTTCCTCCGTGTTCACCAACGATGATGGCACACTTCCATATTTTATGGCTCCTCTGGTCACCCTCCAGTCTCTGACCTTCTGATCAACGAAGAAGGAGTCCTGAACCTTCTGCCCGATAACAAAAAGAAATCCACCGGCTTCTACAACATCCCGAATGAGCTTCAATATAGTGGGTCACTAGCTCCAACTTAGCATATCTTGCTGTAATCTTTCAATCTTAGCTTACCCAAGGAACATTTTGTACAGCCTGGAAACAAGCCAAAATAATTGCGGTTCAGAAAAGTGGGAGCACATCAGACGTAGGTAATTTCAGGCCCATTTCTCTTACCAGCACCTGCTTGAGCCCATAGTGTGTAATCATTTCTCAAATTATCAGGAAACTTTCAACTTATTATCACAAGTGCAACATGGTTTTCGTAAGAGGCTGTCTACAATAACACAGCTTGTTCAGACAGTTCATGATCTTTCACAAACAATAAATAGCCGAGGACAGAGGGGCATAATATTCTTAGACTTCGCGAAAGCGTTTGATAAAGTATCACATCCTTAACTCTTGCTAAACATGAATGCAATATTTCGAAATCCTAATTTTACTAAGCAGTTTACATCCTACCTTCAGTTTCGAGAGCAGTATGTTGAAATAAATAAAATTAAATACAAGTCTAAACCTGTTATGTCTGGATAACCTCAAGGCACTGTTTTGGGGCCTCTGTTATTTCTAATATTTATTAATGATTTGCGTTCTGATATAACTGTCTCAATAAGATTGTTCGCAGAAGACTGCGTCACATATATTAGGGCTGAATCTTTACGTGACCAGCTAGGCGTTAAAAACAATTTACAAAAAAATTCTGAACTGGTGCAATGAATGGCAAATGTCACTGAACCCAGTAAAATCAGTCTGTATGGCTATCACTAGGAAGAAGGGGCCCCTGAGCTATAATTACAGTATCGTTCCACACGGACTAAAAGGGGTTACAGAATATAAATATTTAGGGCTAATATTCACTCCGGATTTGAGGTGAAACACGCACATCAATGAGGCAAGTAAGGCAAATAAATTTCTGTGGGGACTAAGGCGCAGACTGTATAATGCTACTCCTGAAGTGAAAATCATAGCCTATAAGATACTAATAAGGCCAATTATTGAATATTCTAAAATAATATGAGACCCACACACTGCGACTAAAAGAAAAATTGACAGGATTCAACGACTGGCTTCGAGATTCATATTTAATAAATACCAGCGCGGGCACTCCTACTGAACTATGCAGGCGTGCAAACCTTCCCCCTTAGAACTAAGAACGAAGTTTGACCGATTAAAATTTTTATTTCTAATTTTTCATAACCAGGTTAAGATTAACTTACCTGAATTTTGTGTATTTTCACCTGGCCAACGCTCCAGGCACAGGCACAGTTTATACATACAGTCACCGGTTACACGCAATGATACTTTCAAATACAGCTTTTTTTCCAATGGCGATTAGAGAATGGAATGAACTACCAGATTCAGTTGCCATATCTTCATCTGTCAGTCCTTTTACAGCTGGGTTAGAGGCTCTAATCTTCCCTGACATGACTGCGTCTATGTAGATTCTGTTTCTGATGCGTATAATACGAGCGTTTTTTTTTTCCTCACTCGTTCACTGCGTGCCACTTTTTACATATACTACCTCTGCTTTGTATTGCCGTTGTCTTCTTGTTGTCGACTTGGAGCGGGACTTGCCTTTTCTTTGTTGTATATTTTTTTCTCCACTCCTGTAAAAACCCTTCTTGGGCTGACAGTATCAATAAACAAACAAACAATGCGCAAAGAGCGGGTGTTTGCCTTGTGTCTAGAGTAGTGCCAGTGATTAGCGATATTTTTTTCTGTTGATGACCGTGGCATTGAAGAAAATATGTAAGGAATGGCGCCATGCATTTCTGGTTTAGTGGATGACTTGTTATTTTTGTTGAAGAAGCTAACTCCTCTATAAAATGAACGGCAGCGCAAACAAGGACACTAACAAAAAGAGGCACCACATGCGCACGGTACCAACTGTTTATTACGCGGAAAGGTGGCATATGTAAACATTCAGCTCAAGGATGTGACATCGCATTATCGCTCCGAACCCAGCACGTGGAAAAAAGCAGCAACATCAGGAGAACGAACAGGAGGCCACTTTTCCTTAGAATAAACAGTTGGAAGTGTGCGCATGTGGTGTCTCTTTCTTGTTAGTGCCCTTGTTTGCGCCGCCGTTCATTTTATCATGCACCAACTCGCCCCTCAGGCCGTTATTTTAACTTTTCTAGGCGCATGACTGTTGTACTTACAGTATTTAAAGAAAATGCTCTAGGTCCGGAGTTCTCCACTGAGATCGCGGTTGATAGCAAGCTGCAGTTTTTAGATCTGAGTTTGAAAGTTGGCAAGTGGGCATATATGTTGGGAATATCTACAAATGAAAAGTGGTTTTTGGGGAAAGGAAATGGCGCAGTATCTGTCTCACATCTGGGCGGACACCTGAACTGCGAAGTAAAAGAAGGAATAAAGGAGGGACTGAACAAAGAAAGGAGGAAAGATGTGCCGTAGTGGAGGACTCCGGATTAGCTTCGACCACGTGGGGATCTTTGTCACGCACTGACATCGCACAGCACACGGGCGCCTTTTGCGTTTCGCCTCTATCGAAACGCTGCCGCCGCGGTCGGGTTCGAACCCGGGTACTCCGGATCAGTAGCATAGCACCTTAAACACTGAGCCACCGTGGCGTTTTGGGAATACCTATCAAGTGTGAAAAAACCACTGTTCAATTATAAATCACATCATTCCAAAACAGTTAAAACACGAAGTGTGGTCTATCTCTGTTGTCTGCGTTATCAAAATCATGTATGCATGAGGCAACCAGGAGCTTGAATGAACAAATTAAAAGACTCAAGGAAGCTGGATACCCGGATGATATTATGTTATTGGGCTGTAGTAAGACAACTGAAAAGCTTAGGAATTAAGCTTTGGTGCCTAGTCCAAGAAAAGAGAAGGAAAGAAAGAAGTTTGCCATTCTCCCTTAAGTACACCGTCCGTCACATAATCTTAAAAATGCGGCGAAAACGTATGAAATCGGCTTCGTTTTCTCTGCACCCAAGAAACTTAAAAGGGTGTGTGCTATTTCGAAAAAAAAAGGCTGAACAGATAAAAGAATCTGAAATAACCCATGGGGTTAAGCACGAAACAAAGCGTGTGACTTGCGCAGAAGAGGTAGTTTATAAATTCCCAATGTCATGCGGACAAGTGTATATCGAGCAGACTGGGCGATGCATTAATACACATTTCAAAGGGAAAGCAAATAATTTAGACGCTAATAAATCAATCGACTAATCTCGTTGATCATGTCCGTGGCTTCAAATCTTGTTTTCCTTACTTGGGCTACTGTGATATCCTGTACAAGTACCCATCCCGCTTAACACGTGAGATTATCGAAGCAAGTCCACCATATGAGGAAAAAAACGAGGCTGTGCGTCAGTAAGCCACCTACTTCATTACATGAGAGTGAGGTTGCATGCGTTGATGATACGTAGCAACACGGGTTTTTGTTTGCTTACTTATTGATAGGTTGGCCACTTTTTCCATATATTGCGTTGCTTTCTTCGAATAAACTTTCTGTTGTGAGTCAGCGATCGTCCTGTGTTTCTTCTGCTCCGTTCTTCGCCTTTGCGTTCTTTGCCTTTCAACTTTAAAATAATGATTCTTCGCGCGAGATTGCTCGGGATAACCTCACACAAATTGCACAGGTGCCAGCACCTGCTATGCCATGCCAGTGGTGCACCACATAACCGTAGCACCACTGCGCCAGATCAGATATGAGGATTCCCGTGGATATATTAATGTTAAGCAGAGTGCTCGTCCGTAAGTGTTATATTGTAGCGAAGAGAAAGTTGAAGCGCGATTACCGCGTGCCGACGACGACGCTGTTGCTGGCGGACCTGCCTGCTCCTGTGTTCTTGTGCTTTCCTGTTCTCTTTAACATTTTTCTAAGCTCAATTCCATGCATTCAAAATGTGAAAACTTATGAGTACGCCGACGATATTGCATTTTTGGCGTCAGCAGGTGACATTCACACTCTTTATTGAACCCTGCAAAATTACCTCAATGTTCTTGACAACTGGTTAGGAAGAATTCAACTGTCTTTCAATGTGAAGAAATGCGCATTGTTAGCATTTCCGGTTTCTGTTCCTGTAAATATCTACCTCGTCTATAAAAATAACATAATACCTCAAGCTCAGACGGTGAAGTATCTCGTAGTAATATACGGCTCTATCCTGGCGGCCACACATTGAGCAAGTTTCAGCAAAAGGAGTTCGGGCCATTGGCATCCTGCGCAGGCTTTGTAGTGCTAGGTCAGGCATGAGAAGGCATGCACTTCTGATGATTTATGAAATGTACGTCCGCCAAATTTTGGAGTTCGGGTGTGTTTTCTTCTCAGGAGCTCCTGCCTATAAACTCCGCCCTCTTGTGCTGTTGGAGCGTGAGGCGTTGCGCCTTTGTCTGGGGCTTCCAAAATATGCCGCCAATGCTGTTCTGCACCTTGAGGCGCGAATCCCATCGTTATCAGCTAGGTTTCACCTTTTAACAGTTCAAACATTTTTAAAATTGTGCGGCTCACCTCTTCACGCTTCCAGCATAATATTTCTTATTCAACCTTCCGCCTTTTTTAGTTCCGCCTGGTCTCGTTATCATGTTCCGCAGACATGTTACTTGCAGCCCCTCCTTGATCCCATAAATATTCATTTCACAGATGTCCGCCAAATGTATAACAACTCATCATCTGTCCAGATTGAATTCGATGACATTTTCCTATCGAATGCAAAGCTGCAGCCCTTCCCGCTTCTTCAGGGTCTGTTGCAGGACCACCTAAGGTCCTTTCCCTCTCATGTTCTTATTGCTACCGATGCCTCGCAGGATCGCGAAAGGGCAGGTGTAGGAATTTTTTCGCCTTCACTGGATTGGTCTTTTTATCTCTGTCTTCCTGACTTCACTCCAATTTTTCTGGCTGAATTATTAGCAGTAATCTTAGCCTTACGAAAATTAGAAACTACCGTTTCCCAGACCGTAGTTATGACAGACTCTCTGTCCATTTGCTCTTCATTATCCTCAGCCACTGAGTCTCGGGCATTACGCCTCTTTAAGTTCCTGATTCCGCTCCATCTAAATTCGGTAAGGTTGCTTTGGGTACCAGGTCACATGGGCTTTCACTTAAATGAGGTTGCAGATTCCTTAGCAAGAGCCTCTCTCTGCGGCCCAATTGTTGCTGTCCTGCCAACGTGTGCATATACAGCTGCGGTGAGGTTTCGTAGCTACACAATATTTCAGGAATTTGCTGCCTCGGCTTTTACATCATCTCCCGAATATCAGTATCTTCTGCATCCTTGGAGTAGCAAAGACTGGCGCTCACGCAGACTAGAGGTCTCTTTCACGCGCTTGCGTTGCCGGGTTCCCCTTCTAAATTTCTACCTTCACAAATCTGGCCTGGCGGCTTCCTCACTGTGCCCTTTTTGTGCCGAACCTGAGACAATAGATCACTTCCTGCTGCTCTGCCGCCGCTTCTCTCATTTGAGAAAGCGTCTTTCGCAAATTTCATTTCATCAACGGGGCTTGCCTGTGTCCTCCGCGGTTGTTCTTTTCATTGGCGCTTCTTTGCTTGGCACTATGAACGGGTAGCTCGACATAATGGGTGGACACTCGACCAATGTCTGCAGAACTTGTACTTCTCCTTAGATGCCGCAAGGAAATACTGGTTCGAGAACTATGAGGCTTCGCTAACATCATGGAAGACGTGCAAGAGCGAACTGGTACGCACATTCGCAAATCAGCACCGGCGACAGCATGCTGAAGATCTGCTCCAAGCTCGTATCCAGGCTCCCACCGAGAGCGTGAGAAGATTAATCGAAGACGTACTACGTCTGAGTGCCCGCGCTGACCCTCGGGCTACTGAAGAGAAGGTGCGGGCCTCGATGAGGGAATGACATCTTTGGAGGCCTCATCTGCAACCCTCCTACCACAGTGGCCGAATTCGTTGCTGAAGCTACCAACATCGAGCACGCATTGGCGACAAGAACCAGTCCCTTCGAGCGACTGAGCGCCCTTTCTGTCGTCTCAAGTCTTGCTTTGTCTGGACTGAGCGGTGTTGGCCTCGACGATGTTCGCGAAATGATTTGCGACGTCATCCGAGAGGAGCTGAAAAAGCTGTTCCCAGCCCCTGAACAGCCTGCATCTGTCTCCATCGCGGCGGCTGTTCGGGACTAACTGAGACACGCGCTGGCGTCCTAAGACGTACCCATTGTAGCTGCAGCCGACCAGCCATCTCTGAACTACGCCGCCGCCATCCGTCGTTCACCTCCCGTACATCGTCAGTACCAGACCGCTGCCGATTCCGGCTGTCGACGCCACGAGTTCGTGCCCCCTTCTGATGCACGCCTGGAACCGCTGGGCCGCAGGAAAACTGACGTCTGGAGGACTGCAGACCGGAGGCCGCTGTGTTTCCACTGCGGTGAGCCTGACCACATGTACCGCTACTGCCCGTACCGCGAACTCGGCCTTCGAGGTTTCGACCGGACAGATTCGCGCCCCCGCTACAGTGAACAGCCCCGCGAGATGCAGGACTACCTTCGACGCTCTCCATCGCCAGTGTCAGCTCCATCTGGCACCTCCCGGTCGCCGCCCCCTCGCCGATCATCACCCCCTTCTCGCGGATCTCGCCGTGAGAGCCTCTCGCCACTTCGGGAAAACTAAGTTCGGCGACGCCTGGAGGTGGCGTTGCCGTTGTTGCACGCAGTAAAGAACCTCCGCCTACGATGGAATGTCCCCGCTCGGCTGATGGCACCCTTGGAAGCGAAGACTGTTTTGTGGCCTCTAGCAATGCACATGTTTTAATCGATGGTCGTGACGTAACGTCGCTTGTCGACACCGGTGCCGATTACTCGGTCTTCAGCGGCAACTCCTCTCGGCGTCTTCGCAAGGTTACCACCCAGTGGGACGGCCCACCCATACGTATCGCGGGAGGCCACCTCGTAAACCTTGTTGGCAAGTGCACTGCCCGCGTCGAGATTGACGGTGAGACGTGCCCAGCCACATTCGTGATCTTGGAGAATTGCTCCAAAGATGTTATTCTTGGCATGGACTTTCTCCGTGAGTATCGCGCTGTAATCGACGTAGGGAGGAACAAGTTTACCCTCCGCGCACGTTCTTCATCGCCAATACCTCCTCGGGCCCCTCGCGCTGCGATGAAAGTTGATGCCGACCATGTTCACTTGCCGCCGTTGTCGACAGTTTTTCTTCCGGTCCGAGCCGATACAACCACATGTGGCGAAGGCGTTCTCGAAGGAAGTGTCCAGATGCTACTTACGCGAGGCATTGGTGTAGCGCGGGGGATCGCCAATGTTCAACGTGGGCGTGCCAACATTTTAGCGACCAACTTCAGGAACGAGCCGCAACACCTGACGAAAGGGGTAGTTATAGTCCAACTGGATGAACTTAGCGACGTTCGCGAAGCTGTTGCGCTGCCTGAGGAGGAGGCCCCGCCAGGGTCATGTGACCCTACAACGCTGCCCCTGGACATCGTGCCCACACACGCGAACTGCTCTCTCTTTTGCATCGGTACCACAGCTGTTTCGCGACGACATCCCGAGTTCGCCAGACGCCCGTCGCCAAGCATAGAATTATTGTCGCTACCGCGACGCCCCCGATTCGCCAACCACCGTACCGCGTTTCCTTGAAGGAGAGGGCAGCCATACAAGAGCAATTGCGCAAAATGATTAACGACTACGTCATCCAGCCATCCAGCAGTCCGTGGGCCGTCCCTGCAGTACTGGTCAGGAAAAAAGACGGGACCCTTCAATTTTGCGTCAACTACAGGCGACTCCATAAGGTGACCAAGAAGGACGTGTATCCACTACCTCGCATCGACGACACTCTCGACCGTCTCCGTCATGCCCGCTATTTTTCGTCCATCGACTTGAAAAGTGGATACTGGCAGATTGAAGTGGATGAGTGCGACCGCGAGAAGACCGCATTTATAACACCGGATGGGCTCTACGAGTTTAAGGTCATGCCGTTTGCCCGCGACATTTCAACGAGTCATGGATACTGTGCTCGCCGGACTGAAGTGGCAGACGTGTCTCGTGTATCTGGATGACGTTGTGCTCTTCTCCAGCACTTTCGCTGACCATCTTGTGCGCCTTGAAGCGGTTTTTCAAGCTCTACTGGCCGTTTTACCGCCTTACGAAGGATAGCGTCGCCTTTGAGTGGACCGAGGAGCAGCAATGAGCATTCCGCCAATTAAAGCACGCCCTTGCAGCGCCTCCTGTACTAGGCCATTTCGATCATGACGCCGACACTGAACTCCACACGGACGCTAAAACCAAGGACTAGGAGCAGTGCTTGTGCAATTCCAGGACGGCGCCGAGCGGGTTATTGCCTACGCCAGCCGAGCTCTTTCGAAGGAGGAGGGCAATTACTCGACAACTGAAAAAGAGTGTCTCGCTCTCATCTGGGCGATCACTAAATTCCGGCCCTATCTGTACGGTCCCCTTTTTCGCGTCGTTACCGACCACCATTCGCTGTGCTGGCTCGCCAATCTCTAGGATCCCGCAGGCCGCCTTGCTCGGTGGAGCCTGCGGCTACAGAAGTACAACGTCCCCACCATCTACAAATCCGTCCACAAACATAATGATGCTGACTGTTTGTCTCGAGTCCCCGTGAATCCGGCGCCAGAGGGCGATAATGACGACGAGCACGGCTTCCTTGGGGCCTTGGGCACGGCAGATATGGCTGCTCGGCAACGCAATGATCCTCAGATTCGTCAGCTGATGGCACACCTGGAAGGCCACGAAGACGTGGTGCCCCGCGTTTTCCTGCGTATTCTGCCGACGTTCCTTATTCTGCACGGCGTATTGTACAAGCAGAACTTCGACAGCAGCCCGAAGTCATGGCTCCTTGTTGTGCCAGAAGACTTGCGCGCCGAGGTGGCCGAAGCTTGTCATGATGATCCTACAGCTGATCCTCTTGGCTACAGCCGAACACTTGCACGTATAAGAGAAAAGTATTATTGGCCGAAACTTCCTAAGTGCGTCCGTCGCTACGTAAAAACTTGTCGAGCGTGCCAAAGGCGGAAGAGACCTTCTACACGACCAGTTGGACTTCTCCAGCTGCTCGACCCACCGCATGCTCCGTTCCACACAATCGGAATGGATTTTCTCGGCCCATTTCCGACGTCGAAGTCGGGTAACAGGTACATTATCATAGCCACCGAATACCTAACCAGATACGCCGAGTCCCGAGCACTTCCGTCAGCGACGGCTGCTGAGGCAGCTCAGTTTTTTATTCAGTGTATTGTGTCCGTCATGGTGCCCCTGCCGTTTTGATCACCGACCGGGGTGCCACGTTTCTGGCAGAGCTCACACCGGAGATCCTCCGTCTCAGTTGTACCAGCCGCCGCCGAACTACGGCGTACCACCCGCCAACCAATGGGCTGACGGAGAGGCTGAACAAGATGGCTGACATGATCGCCATGTAAGTGGACGTCGCCCATCGCAGTTGGGACGAGGTACTGCCCTACGTTACATTCGTATGTAATACCGCTGTCTAGGTGGCGCCGCGGTGGCTGAGTGGTTATGGCGCTCGGCTGCCGGCCCGAAAGACGCGGGTTCGATCCCGGCCGCGGCGGTCGAATTTCGATGGAGGCGAAATTCTAGAGGTCCGTGTACTGTGCGATGTCAGTGCACGTTAAAGAACCCCAGGTGGTCGAAATTTCCGGATCCCTTCACTACGGCGTCTCTCATAGCCTGAGTTGCTTTGGGACGTTAAACCCCTATAAACCAAACCAAACCAATACCGCTGTCTAGGAGACGACAGGTATGTCTCCTTTCCAACTGGTGCATGGCAGACAGGTCTCCACGATGCTTGACGCTATGTTGCCACGCGAGTCGTCTGTCGACGTATTCAATGATGCCCGTCTAGTCTGCGAGCGCGCGGAGGAAGCTCGGCAACTCGCTCGACTCCGCCTCCAGCACCAACAGCATAAAGACGCTCCTCGGTGCAGTCTCCGTCGACGTGACGTCCATTTTTACCCTGGGGACAAGGTCTGGGTGTGGACGCCGGTACGCCGTCGAGGTCTCTCCGAGAAACTCATGAAGCGCTACTTTTGCCCGTATACGGTTCTTCGCCGCATCGATGAACTGAACTATGAGGTGCTGCCCGAAGGAATGCAGCCGTCATCTCGTCGTTCCCTCCGCCCTGAAATTATGCACGTAGTCCGGCTTAAGCTGTATTACGCGCGATAATCGCCTCCATTTCCCACTGCCTTCTACATCGGCCGCCACGATTTCTGGGCCCGTGTGTGGTTTTCCTCCGCGTGCTTTTTGCTCTGGGGTTAGCATCGGGACGATGCTTCTTTATAGGGGTGGTACTGTAGTGAAGAGAAAGTCGAAGCGCGATCGCCGCGTGCCGACGACGACGCTGCAGCTGGCGGACCTGCCTGTTCTTGTACTCCTGCTATCACCACCTGTGCTCGCCGCCGGCCTCTACGTCAAGCAAGCCGTGACAATATATAACACTTACGGGCAAGCATCAGTCAGTGACCTCCTCAAAAAAGCGGCTTATCCTAACAGAAATCGCATATGTCGGTTAAAGTTTTTCTTCCAATTAATTAAGAATCATTTCAAAGTAGACACCTCCAATATCCTTACTTATTCCTCGTGATACCAAACTAGAAATTGCCATTCTCTTTCCATTACACCATTAAATTCGCGAGTTAATTGTTTTAAATATTCCTTTCTCCCAAGGTCCATCACTGATTGGAATAACCTCACGGATGATGTTGTCAGGCAGACGTCATAACATTTGTTTGAAGAGCACTTGAAATGATTGTTGTCTACGGCCTTGCGGCTGTGGTTTCTTGCTGAATTTCAATGTGCAATTCTGCTCTGTTTGTAAGTGTCCGTATTTTTGTATGTGAACACAATGTTTCCCACCAGCTATGATCTTGTGTACAAGATAGCAGTATCTATAAATAAATAAATAAAATAAAGAAGACCAGTTCTGCATTTATAGGTATTAACCCATTCGCCTTCGCGCCATACCCATAAGGCGGAGAGGAGGCCGCGGCACGGCGGCGACTGCATTCAGAAGCTTGAACAAAATGCAGCGCAGAAGAGACGAGCACAGGCAGTCGCAGGGACCCTCCTGAAGAAGTTCGGGCCCCGAAGAACGATGGCTGCAACTGAACGCGCGAGGGCCTCATTTCTTTCGAACTTTTTTTTCTGTGTCTGTAGTATTTTTTATTCTTCCAAAATGAATAAGAAACTGGCTAAATTTAAGGAAGACATGAGAGCGGATTTTCAGAAGCT
Organism: Amblyomma americanum; assembly: GCA_030143305.2. Classification (NCBI taxonomy): domain Eukaryota; kingdom Metazoa; phylum Arthropoda; class Arachnida; order Ixodida; family Ixodidae; genus Amblyomma; species Amblyomma americanum. Next base: position 7,233 of record JARKHS020006665.1, on the reverse strand, counting down.
AAAAGATGAACTCCGTCAAGAACTTAAGATGTCCCGTGAGGCATCCGAACGAGACTTTCGCACTGAACTTCGTGAAATACGAACTGAACAAAGAACCACAGCCCAAAGCATGGAATTCATGGATTCCGTATTTGAAGAACTAAAAAAAAAAGTTAGATGCTGAGATTTCAAAAAACATGGCACCAGAAACTGAGAACGAGGCACTTCGGGCAAAATGTGAGCATCTCGAGAGAAATGCAGAGGAACACGACAAAAGAATTGTAAGCCTAGAGCAGTACTCTAGAAATGCTAACATTGAAATCAAAGGCATTGAAAGGGTAGAAAACGAGAACGTTCTTGACATAGTCGCTAAAATAGGAAATGTCATTGAAGTCCCGATCACTCCCGATGATCTTGAAGCTTGCCACCGAGTGCCAACTCGCAACCAAAATGAATCCAACATAGTGGTGCAGTTTAAATTGCGTGCAAAACGCGACGCGGCACTCAGGAAGGCAAAGAAAGCCAGACTTACCAATGAAGACATCGGCTTCACTAGCTCAGAACCGGTGTACGTGAACGAGCATCTCTGTCCCGCACTAAAAAAACTGCTTGGTGCGGCCATCAAAAAGAAAAGTGAACACAAATGGAAGTCGGTTTGGTCGTTTAACGGCAAAATGTTTGCAAAGAAGACAGAAAAGTCAAAGATTATACAGATATCAGGAGAGCGTGACCTTTCAAAGATAACAAGCTCAGAAGTAGCTAGCTCGGAAGACCCCGCTTAAACGCAGAAAATGGACTATGAAACTTTCGTTCTACCAGAATCCATTAGACCGGTTTCTTTACCGAGCGATTCACTTCTACATTTGAACACCCGTTCAGCAATTAATTAAGACGATGCCATTAGTGATCTTCCAAACCAATTTTCCTTCAAAATAGACACCATAATGTTCACTGAAACCTGGTACTATGAAGGCTGTAGCCCTCTTGCGCTTGACGGCTACAAAGGTTTTTTTTCTGCACCGCCCTGGCCGAAAAGGTGGCGGCATTGCTATTATACAGAAGTTTCCAAAAAAATGTGACCTTGTGCCAGTGTTTAGCAAAGTTACTGCGGACTATGAGATGCTGGCGCTGCGCTCCAACGATGAAATTTTATCAGTTGTATACCGCCCACCCAGCGGTAGTATATTATGCTTTCTCAGTTTTTTTTTTTTGAACAGTTTTTAGAATACGTCTCTGAAAATAGATTCCAACTTATATGTTCTGGGGACTTCAACATAGATATATTAGAGCAGAGTAATATAACTTTCGATTTCACAACTAGGCTGTCCTCAACTGGTTTTAGAAACATAGTTTCTACACCCACTAGTGTCATCATCATCATCATCATTTATTAACCCTTAAGGGTCCCGTCAGGGACATTACATAAGGGGGGGGGGTGGTACAGGGGTGTTCAGCCGTCATACATGAATATAAATAGAATGAATATAAATATAGAAGGAATATAAAAATACAGAAAAATATAGAAAATATAGAATAGAAAAAAAAAGTAGAACAAGACGAAAAAAGACAGAAGTAACAAATTCAAATAATCACGTCATGACAGAGTGTAGCAGAAATATAAACAAAAACAAATTGCAACTTTGGAAGTAGCACAGGATGGTCAGTTAGCAGGGCTTGGAAGCTGGCATAGGGTGCAGGAAAAAATTATTTGTCGTTGAGATGGTCGATTAGGAGCTGTCTGAATCTGGAAGGATTAGTCTCAATGATAATGTGTTCGGGGAGGTTATTCCAGCTTTCTATAGCACTGGGAAGGAAAGATTTATTGAAATAATTGGTGGAGCCGTGCAAACGCTGTATGCTTAAGGAGTTAAATAAACGACGAGATGATCGTACCGGAGCTCGTAGAAGGTTTTCTCGAAGTGCTGGAAAGTTAAAGTACAGTTTGTGAAAAAAACAAAGAATTGAAGTTTTCCTGCGAAAGGCTAATGACTTGATGCCGAGGGATGATTTCAACGCTGTGATGCTGAGCTGAGATTTATACTGTGAGGTGATGAAGCGTGCTGCCCGATTCTGGATGGCTTCGAGTGAATCTATCAAGTAGGCTTGGTGAGGATTCCATATTGTTGAGGCGTATTCTAGTTTAGTTCGAATGTACGTTTCATATGCTAGTTGTCTGGTGGCTGCGGTGGACATGGAAAGTGATCGCCTGATGAATCCGCGTGATCTGGAGGCACTAGCACATAGTTTCGTGATGTGATTAGCCCAGGTTAGGTTGGTTGTTATCTCGATGCCGAGGTACCGGTATGAATTAGTTTGAGACAGCGCTATGGAGTTCAGGGAGTACGAAAAATGAAGAATCGAACGTTTACGTGAGATGTGCATGAACTTACATTTAGAAACGTTGAGCTGCATTAGCCAGTCGGAACACCACTTCTGAATTCGGCTTAGGTCATCCTGTAATAATTCCTGATCACTGCTATTGTTGATGCGGCGATAAATGACGCAGTCATCCGCAAAGAGACGGACAGATGATAAAATACCAGATGGCAAATCGTTGATGAAGATTCATCTGCATTGGACTTGATTATCACAAACACTGATACGACTGTTCACCATGCTGGTACAATCGCATCCGATATAAGTGAGCATTGTCCTGTATTTATGCTTTATTCTAGAATCACAAACAAAAAAAGTACATTCCACGACCCGTTTTTCTTTCAGTGCTTAACAACTGATGCCTTAGAATCATTCGGAAATGAACTAAGTGCCTTAGACTGGTGTTTTATATTTGAAAAGACAAGCGCAGATGAAGCGTATACATCTTTTATCAAAACGTTTACACGTGTCTACACACAGCACATTCCCTTCAAAAGAGCTAAGCCATCGAAGAAAATCAGAAATCCATGGATAACGCCATGGCACGCCCAAATGATAAAGCATAAAAACTATCTGTACCATTCGTTTTTGCGCACGCGTACACCAGCGACACTTGAAGAATTTAAAAAGACCCGGAACAAACTTAATGCTGAACTAAAACGAGCTAAGCTTACATATTATCACCAGTTATTTGCCAATACATCATGCCAATACATCAAGCAAACAGAGGGACATGGCCTGGAAAGTATTAAACAAAGTTTTGGGCCGCAACCGCTCAGACTTTCACCCGGATAAGATTACTGTGGACGGCCATGAACTCACAGGCAAGGCGCTTGCTGATAATTTCAACAGACACTTTGTCACCATAGCTACCACAATACAGCCCGTGCCGCAAGAGCAAGAATCAGAACAAGATATAGTCTGCTGCCCCACAAATAGCTTTTTTATGGAACCAACAGACCAAACAAAAGTGCACAGAACATTTAGTAATCTAAATAATAGTGCTGCATTGGACTGCGATAATCTACAAATTAAGCCAATAAAGCATGCCTTAGATTGAATTCTTCCCGTGCTAGTGCACATTAATAACCTGATTTTTGAAACTGGCGTATTTCCAGATGAAATGAAGCGTTCCAGAGTTTCTGTCATCTACAAAGGTGGTGATAAACATACTGTCACTAATTACAGCCCAATAAGCATAATTCTAATATTTTCGAAAGGACTTGAAAAAATTATGTTTTCTCGTCTCATGAAATATTTTTCAGTAAGAAATGTTTTCAGCGACAATCTACATGGTTTCAGAACCGGTAGGTGAACCGAAACTGCTCTCCTAACAATGAAAGAATTTATACTAGATAATATTGATCAGAACTACTTTACATTAGGCCCTTTTGTGGATTTCACGAAAGCTTTCGATTGTCTAAGTCATAATGTTATCATAACTAAACTGACCCTTTATGGAGTTCGTGGCATACCCCTAGAATTGATTAAATCGTATTTAAGCAAGAGAACACAAATGGTATGCTTGGGAAACCACCAATAAAGCTTTCTACCCATTAATAACGGAGTTACACAAGGAAGCATATTAGGCCCTCTTTTGTTTAATGTTTTTATCAATCAGATTGTCATCATTGACAAATCAGTAAAGTTTATCATATACGCCGATGATTGCTCAATACTGATGCCGGGGCCAGATGCAGGTATGTTAATAAAACAATGTGAAAACTTTCTTTTAAAATTATCCTTATGGACACAATCCAACGGATTGAAACTTAGTCCATCTAAAACCAAAATTATTGTTTTCGGAGCAAAAAATACATCTCAGGTTCATCACCCAATAGCTTATGAAGGCCAGAATATTGAAATCGTAGAATCGCATAAAATACTTGGAGTCATGTTTAATTGTAACTTGAACTGGGGCCTACATGTTGATAACATATGCAAAAAAATTTCCACAACATCTGGAGCGATCTCACGCTGCCGAACGTTCCTACCGAGGCTAATAAAAATCCAGCTCTATCAAGCATTATTTGCGTCCCATATCAATTATTGCAGTCTTGTCTGGGCCACCACTACAGCTACAAACAAGCATAAAATTCTTAGAATTCAGAAAAGAATCATCCGCTACATCGGAAATCACCCATACCTCTCACACACTGGCCACTTGTTTACAACCTACAAAATAATTCCCGTGACATCTTTGTACGACTTCAGGGTTTTACGTACGTTTTATTCTTCAAATAGCCCATTTCATGAATTTCTCATTTCAACTGCATTACTACAGCGTCAAGAATATATCGTTTCTACCAGAAGCACTAATGACTGGTACATTCCGCGCTTTCGAACTAATTATAAACATCAGTCACTAAAACATAATTTCCCTTCAGTTCTGAACGCATACATATTTCATACTAAGCCTAAGATAAGCCAGTTGAGGCAGCAATTCCTTAATATATTATGAGATCAACACTTAAACACTGCCTTGCATGTTGTTAATTAAGATATTTATTTTGTTGTGTTTGATGTTACTGTTCCTTTTTAATCGTGTATGAACTATTTTTCCTTGTTTGTCGTTTCCATGTATGCAATCTGTTTTCCTATATTGATTTTTCGACATGATATTGAAATTCTGCGCCCCATACTGAATTTCAAGTAGTGCCTCTCCTGTATTTGCTATGTACATTGAGTGAACTTAACGCTGCCCTACCTTGTTGTGGTCTCTTGGGCCCAGTCAAGCTGCCGCGAGCGGCTTTTTGCCCAAGAGCTCCTTCCATGTATATGGTAAAATAAAGGAATTGAATTGAAAAAATAAGGTTTCTCATAACCTCAAGAAAGTGGCCAGTAGGCACAATGCGCTCTTTGTTTTCTCGGCACCAAATAGGTTAACTAAACAATGCCCCCGTATCTGCGGGGAGGTTGAGCGCGGTTGCAAGAGGCAACATCAAGAATCCTCGTGTTGTGTCCCCTCAATTGTGTGCGCTATGGATCCTCATGTTGAATACCCATTAGCCCGAACCCTCACCCTTCTTCGTCAAATGCGCCGTGGGAGTGGTCGACATCACTCCCCTGTCCTGCGGAAACTGCTATATAGGGCAGACGAGGCGCTGTCCCAATGAGCGTTTAAGGGAGCATGCTCTAAACAACAGAACAATGTAAGCTCTCGAATTGCATTTCTGACGTCCAAGTGTGAGTCCCGCTTTAAAAAAGCAAAGATTCTGGTTTTTCTTCAATGCAGGTTTGTTCCCCCCCCCCTTTTTTTTTTCACTGATGATACATTTGGTACCCGTTGTTTCTGCGATTGTAGATATGTAATCAGATTTCTCTTTTTTTTTTCTGTCAAGAAGCCCAGAGCCGCCCTAGCGTCATGTGCGCATGCGATGTGTACACCTATATACTTATATCTGTTACGGAAAATAGAGCCAGTTGTTAGTAGCGTTCGTCTTTGTCGTGTCTCCCTCCCGTGCTCGTCTCTTTTGCGCTACATCTTTATTCAAGTATGTGTCACCAACTAGCCCAGCAACAAGTTTTATTGTGCCATCAGAAGGGGCGCGGCTGCGTTGCGGCGGCGGCGGTGGCTACGTGCTATTATGAGCAATATGAGCAAGAACGCGAGAGCGCGTGGCAGATAGCCTCCAACCCTCCTTGTGGCGACAAACGGCGGCCGCTTTCAGCAAATAAGTTCGCCCGATGGGCATTCTGCCTGCAACCCCTGCCCCGCGCATCTTTCTGTAAACGTGGAAGATTACCATTCCATTACATTTCCATGATATTACCAAACATGTGTGCGGCCGTATGAAAGTCAGCCTTTCGAAGCAATCCTCGGACTCGGCCACAACAGCGCAACTGTGGGCAGCAACGCATGAGGAATGGCGACGCCTTCAGCAGGACACAGATTTCGTTGAATGTCTTTATGCTTCTCTGCCTTCGAGAATGGAGTGCGTCATTCAGGCCGACGGTGGCATGACGTGGTACTAAGACAACCTGCAAGGAAGAGCGTGCCACATTGATAGACATCAATAAAATAGTTTTCAGCTCACTGCGCCGCGCGGCTTTGTTTCGTTTCAAAGGCTGATAGCGGTACCTGCGAAAAAGCAGCCCCTTCCAGTGCTTTCATTTATCGGCCACAGCTCGAGAAGTAAACTCCCTTTCCAGCGCGGCCTGCGTGCAGCGTTTCTGGCAGGCGAAATCAAGCGGCGTGTGAAAATCCCGCGGCCAAGCCTCGGAACTTGCACTGTCATGGCCATTCATCGCGCCCGCATCTTGCGGCCGTGTTCTGCGGTTGCACGCGGGCGCAACTATGAATCACTGCGTAAGGCGGATTGCCAAATCCCACGATGATTATGCGTTATCACGATCAGGTGCAGACGTAATGTTCCACATTTGCAGAAAGGCAGGAACTGCAGGCAGAATACCCAACGGGCGAATTTACTTGCTGAAAGCGGCCGCCGTGTGTCGCCACATTACCGGGACTAATATATGCGGAAGATATAGTGATAATGGCTGACAACAAGGAAGACCTGCAGAAGTTGTTAGACATATGCAGTACAGAGGGAGATAGATTAGGCTTCAAGTATAGTAAGGAAAAATCTGCAGTCATGACATTTAATGAAGAGGGCGGCGAGCATAGAATACAGGAGTTCGTGCTAAAAGTAGTGAATGAGTACAAGTATCTTGGGGTGTGGATAAATAACAGTGTTGAGTATCTGACAGAGCATGAAAAATATGTAATGAATAAAGCTAGTAGGAATGCAGCTGTCATGAAAAATAGGGCACTGTGGAATTACAATAGGTAGGAGGTGGTAAGAGGGATCTGGAAAGGGGTGATGGTCCCTAGCCTGACCTTCGGGAATGCGGTCCTGTGTATGAGGCAAGATGTTC
>JARKHS020006664.1:0-49529 GCA_030143305.2 Amblyomma americanum | reverse complement strand
TGGATGGATGGATGGATGGATGGATGGATGGATGGATGGATGGATGGATGGATGGATGGATGGATGGATGGATGGATGGATGGATGGATGGATGGATGGATGGATGGATGGATGGATGGATGGATGGATGGATGGATGGATGGATGGATGGATGGATGGATGGATGGATGGATGGATGGATGGATGGATGGATGGATGGATGGATGGATGGATGGATGGATGGATGGATGGATGGATGGATGGATGGATGGATGGATGGATGGATGGATGGATGGATGGATGGATGGATGGATGGATGGATGGATGGATGGATGGATGGATGGATGGATGGATGGATGGATGGATGGATGGATGGATGGATGGATGGATGGATGGATGGATGGATGGATGGATGGATGGATGGATGGATGGATGGATGGATGGATGGATGGATGGATGGATGGATGGATGGATGGATGGATGGATGGATGGATGGATGGATGGATGGATGGATGGATGGATGGATGGATGGATGGATGGATGGATGGATGGATGGATGGATGGATGGATGGATGGATGGATGGATGGATGGATGGATGGATGGATGGATGGATGGATGGATGGATGGATGGATGGATGGATGGATGGATGGATGGATGGATGGATGGATGGATGGATGGATGGATGGATGGATGGATGGATGGATGGATGGATGGATGGATACGGCTGAACCCTTTACATCGGGCGGTGGCTCAAGCCACCTAGCCATGTCTTGTGAAATTTTACTCCTGTCTTGCTTTTAGCCACCAATCAGATAACCTTCGCTTGGTTACTTCTAACCTCTTAAAATCCACTTTCCCTTCACTATCCCTAAACCCCAATGCCTTGGGTAAGTCAGCCCCGCTGTCTTCCACTGTAGGGTGAAGCCCTTTACAGAAAAGTATCAAGTGTTCAGCCGTTTCCTCCTCCTCTCCGCACGCAATGCACAAAGTGTCTATCTCCTGGTACCTGACTCTATACGTCTTAGTCCGCAAAACTCCAGTCCTGGCCTCAAACAACAAAGAACTTCCCCTACTATTATCATAGATATTTTCTTTGACAATTTCCTGTTTAAAGGTCCGGTATGTTTCTAGTGCCGATTTCGTCAGCATCCCTGTTTTCCACAAAGCTCTCTCTGTTCCTTTAACCTTTTTCTTAACCGATAATTGCTGATTTGCCCCCTTACTGCTGTCCAGATATTTGCTTGTCAGTTTTCTAGTTCGCTTTCTCCATTTCGTGTCAACATTCTTTATATACAGGTATCTGAAAACTTTCTTAGCCCACCGCTTTTCCTCCATCCTTCTCAATCGTTCCTCAAATGCTATCTTACTGCTAGCCTCTCTGCTCTCGAAAGACGCCCATCCCATATCACCCTGTACCCCCTGATTTGGTGTATTGCCATGTGCTCCCAAAGCTAACCTCCCTACTCCCCGTTGCCTAATTTCCAGCCTTGCTTGAACATCTGGCCTCATACACAGGACCGCATTCCCGAAGGTCAGGCTAGGGACCATCACCCCTTTCCAGATCCCTCTTACCTCCTCATACCTATTGTAATTCCACAGTGCCCTATTTTTCATGACAGCTGCATTCCTACTAGCTTTATTCATTACATATTTTTCATGCTCTGTCAGATACTCAACACTGTTATTTATCCACACCCCAAGATACTTGTACTCATTCACTATTTTTAGCACGAACTCCTGTATTCTATGCTCGCCGCCCTCTTCATTAAATGTCATGACTGCAGATTTTTCCTTACTATACTTGAAGCCTAATCTCCTCTGTATTGCATATGTCTAACAACTTCTGCAGGTCTTCCTTGTTGTCAGCCATTATCACTATATCGTCCGCATATATTAGTCCCGGTAATGTCTGTTTAATCAATTCCCCTTGCTTGAAAAAAGATAGGTTGAAACCTAGTCCGCTCCCCTCTAGCTTGGCCTCCAAACCTTGCAGGTACAACATGAACAACAAAGGGGACAGAGGACATCCTTGTCTAAGCCCCCGCTGTATCTCTACAGGCCCTGATACATTTTTTTCCCATTTTATGAGCACTCTGTTACCTCTATATATATCTTTTAAAAGATTAATTACTCCATTTTCCACATCCAATGTGCCCAATATGTCCCACAAATGCTCCTGAGTAACGTTGTCATAGGCTCCCCTAATATCCAGAAATGCTAGCAATAAGGGCCTATGTTCCTTTTCCGCAATTTCTATACACTGTGTCAATGAAAATAGATTGTCCTCCAACCTCCTTTGTTTCCGGAACCCATTCTGTAGTTCCCCTAACACCCCCTCGTTCTCCACCCAAGCCTGCAGTCTATCCTTTATAATTTGCATCACCACCCTGTAAACCACAGATGTCACTGTTATGGGGCGATAGTTACTTACGTCTGCTTTGTCCCTTTTTCCCTTATATATCATGTTCATTCTACTTAATCGCCATTCATCGGGAACTTTCTCATCCACTATCATTTTGTTCACTACCTGTATTAATGTTTGCTTGGATTTTGGTCCTAACTTCTTTATCAACATAATCGGGATACCATCTGGTCCTGTTGATGTGCCACTAGGAACCTTCTTCTCTGCCCTTTCCCACTCTCCTTGCTCAAGTGAAGCTATTGCTGTAACCGGTCTATCCTCCTTCAATAAATTATGTACCACGTGCTTTGCTGAAAATTTTTCCGTCATCCTTGTTCCTATGTGTTTTATTGCTTCATCCCCTTCTAGTCGAATACCCTCATCTGTAACAATAAACCTTTGTTCTAGCCTAGTTTTATTACTCATTGCATTTAGATGTTTCCAGAATTTTTGGGCTGCTTTTCTATCCTTTTTATTTACTTTTGGCATCCATTGGGCACCCTTTCTTCTAATTTTCTCATTAATCAAATAGGATGCGTCCCTTCTACACTTCATGAAGGTATCCCATTTTCTGTCTACTTCGGGTTTTGGTTCCCCCCTCTTCTTGGAATATCTGTGTTCCCTGGATGCTTCCTTGCGCTTTTCTATTGCCCTCTTGACCTCCTCATCCCACCAACTCTTGGGTTTGCATCTTTTCCCTTTTAGCTTTACTCGCACCTTAGCTAGCTCTAGCTCCAGTAATCGAGTTAATTTGGTATAAGTCCATTCTGTTTCACTATCCTCAAAAATTACTTTCTCGATTTGTTTGGCTGCTACTTCCAATTGCTTTTCTGAGTAAAAATTTCCCCCTGATTGTTTATCTTGATTCAGTCCTACATTGCTTTTTCTTCTGAAGCTCAACTTGATACGCTTGTGGTCACTACCTAGACTTCTGGAACCATCTTCATCTATGCTCATTACCCCTAATCTGTTATACATCCTCTGTGACATTAGTGCATAATTTATCGTCGAGTGCAGACTCCCCGCCTCCCATGTTATGAGCCCTTCACACTTCTCGGTGCTGTTGCATACAACTAAATCATGCCTGTCACACATGTCCTGCAGCATGCTTCCTGTCGAATCCGTGTACCCATCCAGGTCTTCTATGTGTGCATTCATGTCGCCTAATATAATTATCTCGCCCTGTCCTCCTAGCTCATCAATGTCGCTTGCAATACATTCTAACATTTTCCTGTTTTCCTCTTTGGCATTAACCCCTGTCCACAGGTATACAAAGCCAAGGAGTGTTTGCTTGCCTGCCGCTGTTCCTTTTAGCCATAAATGTTCCCTGCATCCCAGTCTAACCCTTTGAAAATTCATACTTTTATGAATGAATGCCCCAATTCCACCTCCCTTTCTGCTGCCCTCTGTTCTATTGCAATATTCCCATGCGTAGTCTGGATTACAGGGTGGTTGCTCCATGTCTCTAGATGTGTTTCCGCTAAACCATATACCATTAATTCCTCCTGTCTTAACTGTTCTTCTATTTCCTCCCATTTCAGTCTATTCCTGCCACCTTGCATGTTAATGAAACCTATATCTGAATTAACTTGGCCCTGGCGCTTGCGTCTCTTTCTTCCCCTACGGTTACATTGTGCGTTTGATCTTAATTCTTCCTTCTCTACACTGGTTCCTTCAGAGCTCTGGGTCCCCCCAAAAAAGCTGTTGCCTGGCGACCTATCCTACTACCCACCTTCTTGCCAGTGGCACCACCGTAGTGGATGCCATCCTGTGCAAAAGGGTGGGGCCTAACCTCGTACACTTCCCTGTTGACCTCCATCACCTCGTATCTTAGTCGTCGACTCAATAGCCTAATTACCCGATTAGTCTCCACGACCCTCCTTTCCGTTTCGCGAGCCTGCCTCTGGACTTCTGGGATTGTGCATATGGTCACATGCACACTCTCAGAGGCCCCTCTAAGCCTACGCATCCCCACCTCCAACTGCGTCTCAAGATTCTGGCTCCTCCCCTGCAGTACATCATTGAGACCAGCATGGATGACCACAAGGTGTTCGCCATCCATGCTGCCCACCACCACCTCCCGGGCTCTGGCCATTGCATCCACCATGCACTTTCCCGACTGAGCCTCCACCTGCACCCGCCTGTCTGCCTTCACTGCCGTCAGAACGCCTCCCTCAACCCTCGCTACATTCGAGTCCCCGACCACCAGAACTCTCCTGCGCCCCAAACGTTCGCTTCCTAATTCCATCTGTTGGCCTCCGGATCGCTCTAGCTGACTCTCCTTCCGCTGTACGCTATTGTCGCGAGTTTCCATGCCCGCTTTAACCTTTTTCATTTCGTTCTCATTTTTCTCACTCAATGCTCGCTGCACTACAGCACTGTACGATCGACGAGCCTCGTCCCCCACCTGACCCTTCTCCGAACTGGGGTGCCCAGCCGGCCGCGACCTGAGCGCTTCAACCTGTTTTTCTAGCTGGGTCCGCTTTTCCCGCTCTTCTTTAATCTCGCCCACCATTCGCTTCAACAGGGCGGCATTATTCTCCTCCTTTTTAATCAAATCGGCGACCTGAGCTTCCAGCTTAATCCGTGCCTCCCGTTCGACCTGCCCGCCCGCATTAAGTGCATTAAACCCAGCTTCCCATTCCCCTTTTAACGCATGAACGGCGTCCCCAAACCGCTTGCACATCTTACACACGAAGCTAGCCTCATCCGCCTCGGCTAAGCTCCCGAACCCTGTGTCTCATCTAAGTAACACCAACGGTCGCACTCCTGGCACTGTACTAACTCCCCGTCCTTGTCCTCCTTAACTTTCCTAGCTTGCCGACCCATCGTCCGGCCGACTACGCCTTGTGAAAGCCCGCCAAAATTCCTATGCGTAAAAACCCGCCAAGAATATTACACAAAACTTCGGCACTACGCAACGTAAAAGCCCGCCAAAATTCCTAGAGAAGAAACCTTCGGCACTAGTCAACGTAAGAGCCCGCTAAAACTCCTGCACAAAAACCTTCGGCACTGCGCAACGTAAAAGCCCGCCAAAATTACTACACAAAAAACGTTCGGCACTACACAACGTAAAAGCCCACCAAAATTCCTACACAAAAACCTTCGGCACTACGCAACGTAAACGCCCGCCAAAAATCCTACACCAAAAACTTTCAGCAATACGCAAGGTAAAAGCCTTCCAAAATTTCTACGCAAAAACGTTCGCTACACACACTTCCGCTAGCCTTTTTACCCTTAACTCGGTTTAAAACTACTGCCCGAAAGCATGTACAAGCGCAAACACCAAAAGGCACTTAGCTTCAGACGTAGTCGCTGGAGCTCCGAAAAAAAAGCGTCCGCCTCCGACGGTGTCACGAGCGGTTCTGGAGCCGGCCGACTGGAGCGTCGTGCTGTGTCTGCCTCCTCCTTTATCTACGGCTTCTTCCACCACTTATCCAATCGGCCAGTGTTATTGCCCGCACCTACCGTCCCCGAAGGCGTGGGACGAACTAGCTGAGATTGGAATCACTTACGCGCATCACACACTGATACATTTCAGACTCCTCTTGAAAGCTTCATTTTATTTCTTATTGTAAGGATTGACAAGTTTTGTGTAATAACCGTGTTTGTTAAGCGCGGTATTTTTATTTCTATCCGAGCTGCCGTCTGGCATTTCTGGGACTTTCTTTTATTGCATCGTTTTTCATGTTTGCCCTTGACCTTTTTGCTCTGAATATTGCCGCTATTTGGGTTTTTAATCTTTGCCTCCTATTTGAAATGAGGCCGTGCCTTCCAAGGAGTTGAGGGTGAAGTTGCGGAAAGCGTGAAAGCACTCCGAAGGACGAAGAGGAGGAGGAGGAGGTCAGCACATGCGAAAGTAGGGGTCACGTGACTGCTCGATGGCTCCGGTTGGCTGAAATACGTGCGCGCAAGTTAGCTCCTGTACTGATAACAGACGAGCCATTCTTACGCTTATTACAGGACAAAGACACTGGGCAATCGCTGGGCCCGTGTCCTATACTATACGCCGATGCCAAGTTTAGTTATGAATCACCAGCTGGCCCAACTTTCTGCATTGCTTGCAATATCAGAAGAGCCATGACAGGGATGCAACGGGCGCCGGGGTGACGCAACACAGGCAACTTGTCAAACGCTTTATTGAGAAAGCATGTTCTTAGAGGCATTTCTTTTTCTGCTGTAGTTCAGCTTGCTGTCGTGCGCGAAATTTGTCACAGCCCTTACAGCGGATACCTTTAAGAGGGTCGCAGCTAGGAAGAGATTAAAAGCGGACCCGGCTGTTCTTATCAAAGGATAAATTTGAGGAGCTGCGCTGTCGCTATCGTCACAACAAAGGACAATGGCAGATTGAGAAACGCGGACAACATCGTCGACTTCACAATATAGACCACTCGTTCTTCAGCGCATGCCTGCTTGTTTTGTATGGCTACAACATTGTCCCAAAAAGCGGGCCGCACCGAGGAGCAGAGACAACACAAACGCTCGTGTTGTCTCTCCTCCTCGGTGCGGCCAGTTTTTTGCGCCAACGTGGCGGTCACGAATCCACTCCTAACCCGTGCTTTTCTTCTTCCTGTCATTATTTCGCAGGCAACCAGTTTTATGCCTTGAAGCAAACATCAACTTATTTAAAAAGGTTCTTCTTTAGAGCAGAGCGAATGGCATGAGGGCAACTATGACACGCTTTAAGATTGCAAGAACACGCCGGTTACAGATGCTAATTCTCTTCCTGGGGAAGGAGCTAATCACCAATAGTGTTTCTGATTTTTCTTTTCCTCTCTCATCCTGTTTTTAATGCGATAGCATTAGACCCCGCATCATGCGATTTCCCGTCCGTTAGCCGCAAAAGTCGCTGATTGGTCGAGAGAGCGAGGGCGCCACAAGATTGCGTCACCACCGTGTGAGCAACCTTCCCACCATGGCAGGTGTCAATTAGATTAACTCAGTGAAATTCAATTGCCACCTGACGAACCTGGCACTTCACATCATGCGATGTCGCGTCCTGCGTTAGTCATCGAAGTCTCTGATTCATCTCGAGTGCCATCATATCACAGGGATACGTGATCATGGCGCTGGTCTCGTGCTTTCTCGCGCAACAGGGAAATGGTGAGCCTGGCAGATTCATACCGATCGGGTGGAAGGTGTGCAAGGCAAATGGGCCGCCTGCATGGATGAGGAGATATATGCAGAGGATATATGCAAAGAGGAGATATATGCAGAGGAACCGGAGCGTGAACTTTCTGGGAAGAAAATCGAACCAGTTGTGATTCCGTGCTCCTACAAAGTGGCTCACAATCTTAAGCATGTAGCTGTAAAATATAAGGTTGCTATGGCCTTATCCGCACCCAGAAAACTTGCATCGCCGTGTCGCAAGATTAGAGCTCATAATGCCAAGGTAGCGGAATGGTGGTCGAAATTATTCCGGAGCCCTCCACTACGGACCTATTTGTTCCTCTCTTCTTTCACTCCCTCCTTTATCCTTTCCCTTACGGCGCGGTTCAGGTGTCCAACGATATATGAGACAGATACTGCGCCATTTCCTTCCACCAAAAACGAATTATTATTATTATTATTATTATTATTATTATTATTATTATTATTATTATTATTATTATTATTATTATTATTATTATTATTATTATTATTATTATTATTATTATGCGAAACAAAGAATGGAAACCTTGTGTGAATTGTGCTGTGGGTGTACTCTATAGCATCCCGCTGACGCGTGGGAACGTGTACGTAGGCCACATAGGCCGATGTATGAATAAACGTCTAATACAGCACCAACGTTCGCTAGGAGAGGGTCACATTTTCCGCATCATAGCAAGTTTTGTGGTAAAGAAGAGCAAAAAATGTGTGAAGCGAAGCTCCAAGATACTAAGATGTTATGTAGAAGCAAAGCTGAGACTGGCCGTGAATCGCTAGAAGCCCACCGGATTAGAAAAAGCGAGAGTCCCTGTGTTAGCACCCCACCGCTTGTCATTCATAAAAATGAGGGCGTTTTTAGATAAGTTTCAAAGAGTTGATTCACTTTTGTTCCCTTCATTGTAACATCCTTACCCTCGCAGATGTCATTTACGTATTGTTTGTTGCATTGGTTTCTGTCTCCCTTTCCACCACGTCTTCCTCTTGGCTACATAACTAGCTGGTCCTGAATTCATAATAAACGGTTGCAAGTAGCGCCTGTCTCGTGTTATCCTTTGTCTACGTGCGATGTCTCTTGTGCGCTTCATCTACTCAAAGCGGGATTGGTTATTCTGCAAAGTTTTGGAGCTTGTCGGGGGCGTGAAGAACAACTCGAACAATCGCCCTCCTGGGCAGGCTTTTCCTGCGTCACGCAACGTTTGGAATCTGCCCACAGCGCATTTTCTTCATTTGACTACGGCATGCAAGTTGACTGTGCCTTGTCAGAGCTTAGAAAAAGCTTTCGATTCCATTACCTCACTCTCTTCTCCTTTTAATACCTCCATACCTTGGTCTACTTCCTTCAGTTCTTAACTCGATTGAACAATATTTACCCGATCGCTGCCAAAAATCCGTAATCAACAGCTCCAAATCTCATCATCTGTAAATTCAAGAGTGCCTCAAGGCTCAGTGTAAGGGCTACTAATATTTCTAAATTACATAAATTACATAAACATTAAAGTCACGTCACACATCAGTTTGTACGCAAACGATTGTGTCATGTATAGGCAAATGCTGCTACCCAGGCAAATGTTGCTGATTTACAGATGTTGATCGTATCGCGTCATGGTGTCACCAATGAAAAATCAACCAGATTTTTTTTTACCCGCCACGGCGCTCGGCTACTGATCCGGAGTTCCCGGGTTCGAACCCGACCGCGGCGGCTGCGTTTCAATGGAGGTGAAACCCTAAAGCGCCCGTGTGCTGTGCGTTGTTAGTGCACGTTAAAGATCCGCAGGTGGTCAAAATTATTCCGAAGCCCTCCACTACCGCTCTTTTTTCTTCCTTTCTTCTTTCAATCCCTCCTTTATCCCTTCCCTTGTGGCGCGGTTCAGGTATCCGCAGATATGTGAGACAGATACTGCGCCATTTTGTTCCCCCGAAAACCTATCTTCAGATTTCAAGCAAATTTTTTTCGAGACGTATTTCTATCCAGTTCAGTATAAAGCGCGCAAATGTGGAAGCGACGTATTACTTAAAGACAAATAATGTAATTTTGAATTATAATGTTAAATACTTTCGTAGTATTTTGTTCTACTTTTCGACAGAAATGCAGTTTTTTTTTTCTGCGCCACTCGATAACTACTCGGGACATCGGGACCAATAAGGATACCGAGACAACAGTTCAAAAGTAAATGGCGCCGTTGCCTAGCCAGAGCTGTTCGTGAAATTGTGAGCGGATATGTCTTGGCGCCGGATATATCTTGACGCGTATATGCGGATACGTCTTCAGCTAGCACAATACATGTATTTGCTTTCTTCGTCTTTCGTAGCTTTATAGGGAGACGTTCTTAGTGAAATTAGCCCCTGTGTGATTTCCAGAAGAGGGTGGTATTGCCGAAAAAGACAACACACAGCAAGCGAGACGGGACAAGCACAACTTCAACTGTTTATTCACCGCAAATGCGAATGAATATAAGGACAACAATCATGATGAGAAGCAAGAACCACACATGCGCGTGAGGGTTTTACAAAAAAGCGGATAAAACATAGGTGAGGCACACACGTATCTCACATCCGTGTATCTAAAAAAGCAGTTTCATTCTTATAAATGAAGATAGAAGGGGCACTAACACAATCGCCACAGTTTCTTTTAATATCGAAGGCCTCCAACAGTTCACGGGCTGTCTGGTCCTTACTTCTGTTTAAAACCTTTGGTTCTTTCAACCTTGCCACACACTTAATCTTCCTTTCTTCTCCACAGGCTTTACAATGATGCGGCAGATGAGAGCCAATGCCATTTTGTAAATACCTATTATGTTCCGCTAATCTGTCGTTAATACAGCGGCCGGTTTG
The DNA here is from genome assembly GCA_030143305.2 of Amblyomma americanum. Taxonomy (NCBI): domain Eukaryota; kingdom Metazoa; phylum Arthropoda; class Arachnida; order Ixodida; family Ixodidae; genus Amblyomma; species Amblyomma americanum. The sequence continues at coordinate 39,167 of JARKHS020006664.1, read as the reverse complement.
TCCGATGTACTTCTTTCCGCATGTGAGAGGAATCTGATATACTACTCCCACGGCACATTGGACAAGCGGAGCTACATGTCTCTTTTTACATTCAGTTTTGCTTACCTTGTTGGGATCAGTTTTAACGCACAAGCCGGCCAGTTTCTTTGGAGCGGGAAAAACCACAGGAACCTCATATTTTGTTGCCACATGCTTCAAATTGTGCGCCACCTTATGGGTGTACGGGATGACAACCGGTCTACTTTTGGTTTTGGTGCCCTCATCATGGTCACCTATTTTACTACGTTCTTCAATTTTCGCAGTAAAGCTTCAGCTACTCCGCTTAAGATCGACGTTGGAAAGCCGGCTTTTACCAACTTCCGAATCTGGGTTTGAAAGCTTTCCTCTGCTTTATGGCAACATGATTTCTTCAACGACGCTTCCAGGCACATCTGAGCAATGGCTCGCTTTACTGTCTTTGAATGGGAGGAATCATAGGGCATTAGGTCTTTATCCGCTTTTTTGTAGAACCCTCGCGCGCATGGGTGGTTCTTGCTGCCTATCTTGATTTATCCTTATATTCATTCGCATTGGCGGTGAATAAACAGTTGAAGTTGCGCCTGTCCCGTCTCGCTTGCTGTGTGTTGTCTTTTTCGGCGCTACAACCCTCTTCTGGAAACATGCACCAACTAGCCCCCCAACAAGTATTGCCCCTGTGTGATTCTTGAGCACCATCATCATCAGCCTAGCTGACTACGCCCATTGCAGAGCGTCCAGCGCTACACGCGACGAGATCAGAGCTACAAATACAAACTCCTTCCTCATCATCATCAGCCTGACTACGCCCATTGCAGAGCGTCCAGTCCTACTCGCGACGAGATCAGAGCTACAAATACAAACTCCTGCCTCATCATCATCAGCCTGACTACGCCCATTGCAGAGCGTCCAGCGCAACTCGCGACGAGATCAGAGCTACAAATACTAACTCCTTCCTCATCATCATCAGCCTGACTACGCCAATTGCAGAGCGTCCAGTCCTACTCGCGACAAGATAGATGCTACAAACACAAACTCTTGCTTGATCATCAGCCTGACTACACCCACTGCAGATCGTCCAGTGCTACTGGCAACTAGATCAGTGCTACAAATACAAACTCTTGCCTCAGTATCATCATCGGCCTGACTACGCCCACTGCAGAGCGTCCAGTGCTACTGGCGACCAGATAAGTGCTACAAATACAAACTCCTGCCTCATAATCATGGTCAGCCTGACTACGCCCATTGCACGGCAAAGGCCCCTCCCATATCTCTCCAGTTAACCCTTTCCATTGCCAGCTGCGGCAACGGTATCCCCAGAAACTTCTTAATCTTATCCGCGCACCTAACCTTTTGCCGCTCCTGCTACGCTTGCCTTCTCTTGGAATCCACTCCGTTACCCTTAAGGACCAGCGGTAATCTTGCCTTCGCATTAAATGCCCAGCCCAAGCCCATTTTTTCCTCTTGATATCGACTTGGAAGTTATTAACACGCATTTCTTCTCTCATCCACTCTGCGCGCTTCCGGTCACGTAACGGTAGATCTATCAGAAATCTAAGGTCTGACGAAATATCATCTGGCAGGGTAGTAAGTAATTCATTTCAACAGAAAAAAGAAGACGCCGGCCAAAGGTTTGTGTCGAAACAAAATGTTTCGGCTTCCATCAATCAGTTTTCTCTCCATGGCTGATTACGTTGCCCTTTAAGCTGAACCGTATTCGTTAGCCTCCACGTTTCTGCCTCATAGGTGAGTACGGGTAACATTCTGCTAGTGTGTACTTTTCTCTTGAGGGAAATTGGTAAACTACCACTCATGATGTGAGAGAACCTGCCATATGCGCTCCACCCCATTCTTATCCTTCTAGCTATTTCCCTCTCATGATCCCGATCAGCTGTCACTACCTGCCCTAAGTAGATGTATTCCTTTACAACTTCCAGCACCTCGTTGCCAATTGTGAACTGCTGTTCCTTTGCTAGACGGCTGAACATGACCTTGGTTTTCGGCCTGTTAATTTTTATACCCAGCATTCTGCTCTGCCTGTCTAACTCATTGATCATGATTTGCAGTTCACCGCCCGAGTGACTCAGCAAGGCAATGTCATCAGCGAATCGCCGATTACTAAGGTATTCTCCATTAACTCTTATCCCCAACTGTTCCGAATCCAGGTCTCTGAATACCTCGTGTAAAGAGGTGCTGAATAGCATTGGCGAGATTGTGTCTCCCTGCCTGACACCCTTCCTTGTTGAAATTTTATTCGTACCTATAGGTTCAAGCCATGCTCAGTCTGAACTAGCTGTGTCCCTTCATAGCGAAAATTCCCCGGGGCAGTCGAAGAAAAGGCAGAAAGGTGACACATGAGTCTATAGCCCTGCCGGACACAAGGCGTCTCTCACCATGCGTCCTCCTCTGCCAGTGCAAGGTACGGCCGGAAACCCTATGCCCGTGAGGAGTAGCATGTTGGTAGTGTTTTTCTCCGGGGATTTCTGCAACCGCCGGTTCCCTTCGCCGATAAGCAGAGGGGGCACTCCGTGGGAGCCAGCCCGCGGTGTGCGCGACCAGCGTCGCGTATACGCCTCGTTCACGCCCGGACCAACGCGTGACGTCTGTGAAGACGGGGTGTTTTCCCAGAGCGAGCTTCCGGTGTCTGCGGCAGCACGACGCCTTCTCGGCGGCGCATCACCTCCGCGGCGTTTTCCGCTGCGCCAGTGACGAAATCGACGAGCATGGCGCGGACAGAACTGAGTGGCGTGCGAGCACAAAAACATGTTTCCTCTTGCGGCAATGCGAATTTCAGAGACAGCTGTAATGACGCGGCCACATCAGATGTATACTCATCGTAGCAACCAGTGTGGAGCTGCGCCATCGCTCCGTAACCCACCTCCCGGCCTCAGTTTCCTGCCGCTCTCATTTGCATGCCCAATTAGCGCCATCAATTGCGCAGCAGTAGCGAAAACCTTAATAGGTATATTTTAAGCGCGAGCCTAAAGGCCGCGTATCGTAGAAAAGCCCAATGTCGGTGAAAACAGCCTCCCATAGATGGCGCTAGCCACACCACCGGAGCACCATAAACCCAGCCTGACGCTCACCTTGGCAGGCGAGTCAGGCACGCCACCGCTGCGCCACGCAGACACATTCGTACGGCTTGTTTAAAGCGACGCTCTATATGCATGCGGTGTGGTCTTTCGCATCATCATCAGTCTTACTGCACCCACTACAGGGCAAAGGCCCCTCCCGTGGCTCTCCAATTAACCCTGTCCTTTGCCAGTTGCGTCCACCGTATCCCCGCAAACTTCTTATTCTCATCCGCCCACCTAACCTTCTTCCCCCCCCCCCCCCCCCCCTGCTACGCTTGCTTTCTCTTGGAATCCACTGCGTTATCCGTAAGGATCAGCGGTTATCTTGCCTTCGCATTACGTGCCCTGCCCAAGCGCATACCCGCTGCGGTGGCTCAGTGGTTAGGGCGCGCAGCTACTGATCCAGAGTGCCCGGGTGCGAACCCGACCGAGGCGACCGCACCCCGAAGGAGGCGAAGCGCAAAATCCGGTGCGCTGTGCGATGTCAGTGCACGTTAAAGATCCCCATGTTGTCCAAATTACTCCGGAGACGTCCACTGCGGCACCTCTTTCTTCTTTTCTTCTTTCATTCCCTCCGTTATCCCTTCACTTCCGGCGCGGTTCGGGTGTCCACCGAGACATGTGAGACAGTTTCTGTGTCATTTACTTTCGATTTTTTTTTCCATGACTCGCTGCGTTGTCCTTACCTAAAGCTCAACCCTTTTCGTTAGCCTCCGCGTTTCTGCCCTCTAGATGAGTACCGGCGAGGTGCAGTTTTTATTTACTTCAGAATACTGCAGGCCACCGCTTTGCCTGCAGTATTGTGTAAGGTACACACAATGATTGTGTAAGAGGAAACAGTGTCCGTGTCTGCGTGGGCAAGAAGAACCGCTGTCACGTCATACCCTTAAAGGTAGAGCTTAAGCGTCCCTAATTTTTAAACTTGAGATTTTCAGACAATTAGAAACTTCGGACAAATGTTGCGCAAATTATCACGGCCAAGTCTTTCTGCTTGCTGCAAAATCCGATCTGTAAAATGTTTACTGAGCTCACGCCAACTGTTTCCCATGGACATATAAAAAACCACTGGGATGCGCCGAAAACTGTGAATTCCAGTGGTAATTTTCACTGTTCACTGCATGTGGCGCTTGTGGCAGCCGTACAAACCATAAGGGTTTGACTAGATTTCCTGCGTGTGTTTCTCACCTAACACTTCCCCGCTTTGCACACCTACGGCGCTTTTCTGTTTATATGCGAGACGTCTCATATGCGCACGTCTTACATATGATAATGTTCCAAGCAGCCCAATCCCAAGCAATTCTTAGCTTTTTTGTGCCTGTTTCTACAGGCCGGTTTTCTCGGTACCTGCAGGCGCTGTTGTTTTTATAACCTTCCTAGAGTAACATGTCATACATTTCTCGCAGCCAAAAAAGTGTTGCGGCGCTTTCTGTGGCCGGCGGCTCTAAGCCGCAGAGTTTACAGCACTGTGATAGCCGACTCCAAACTTAACTTTCACGAACGGCATGCTGTGAGGCTTTTTTTTGAACCAGTTTTGTTTTTATGCTAACCGAACAGCAATTTCCACTGCTACAACCGCTTGTTCATCTGAAGGTGCAGAGTGGGCAAACAAAACATCATCTCTTGCAGATGGATACAGGATGGATGGATGGATGGATGGATGGATGGATGGATGGATGGATGGATGGATGGATGGATGGATGGATGGATGGATGGACGGACGGACGGACGGACGGACGGACGGACGGACGGACGGACGAATGGATGGATGGATGGATGGATGGATGGATGGATGGATGGATGGATGGATGCGAGGACGGACGGACGGACGGACGGACGGACGGACGGATGGATGGACGGACGGACGGACGGACGGACGGACGGACGGACGGACGGACGGACGGATGGATGGATGGGTGGGTGGGTGGGTGGGTGGGCGGGTGGTGGACGGACGGACGGACGGGTGGGTGGATAAATGGGTGGATGGATGGATGGACGGACGGACGGACGGAGACCGTGCAAGCGTCATCTTTCGTCGTAATCGAAGAAGGTGACTGTAAAGAACAACTTCCTACCCTTATCACGGACCACGGTAAAGGAATTGAAGCCGTGCAGATCTCCGCCAAGCTCGATGACGACAAACAGCAGAAGATTTAGAGCTTACTTGACACGTATGCAGACATCTTTTCCGAGATTCCCGGGAAGAATATTCTAGTGGAGTGTCGACTCAGGCTCTCGACTTCTGTAGTTGTGAATAACCCCCAATGCCCGTTGCCTTTTGCCATCAAGGACGTGATCGAAAAGGAGATAGACGAGACTGATCAATTTAGGGGTCATTGAACGTTCAAAATCTCTATACAACTCCCCCCTCCTTCAGATTAAAAAAAAGACAATACCTATCGGACTTGCATCGACTTTCAACGCATCAATGATGTTCTTGTTGTCTGATGCAGAGCCCATTCCAAGGACCGATGTAATATTTACCGAGCTTGGAACCAAGATGTACTTTTCAAAATTTGACCTTGCTAAAGGCTACTGGCAAGTACCCTTGGAGGAAGGTTCGAGACCGAAAACAGCGTTCTCTACCCAGTCCGGTCACTATCAGTTCGTTTACATGCCCTCCAGCGTTACGACAACACCGGCTATCTTTAAGCGCATTCTATTACATGGCATAGACAATGTCGTCCAATACATCGACGATGTTCTCGTAGCGACCTCTACCTGGGAAGAACATCTTTGGACTTTAAACAGGCTATTTAGCAGGGTGCGCGAGGCCGGCCTCACGATCAAACCGCAGAAAAGTTAAATTGAAGCCACTAACATCTCTTTTCTTGGGCACCAGCTTGCAGAAGGGACCATTCGGCCGTTGCAAACGGTGGTGGAAAAGCTTGTCAACGTACCGCTTCCGAAGAAGACGACGCAAGTGCGATGCTTCTTAGGGCTTGCCGGATACTATCGTGATTTCATGCCTGGCTATGCCGACGCAGTGCAACCGCTCGTGGAGTTGACACGCAAAAATGAACGCAGCCTTGTCTCTTGGACACCACAGTGGAAAGCCGCTTTTGACGAGCTCGAGAACGCATTAACTTCCAGGCCCGTATTAAGAGCTCCAATTTTCAGCAAGCAGTTCGTGCTTCGCACAGATGCTTCCGAGGTCAGCGTAGGCGCCGTTCTCCTGCAGGAGCATGCTGGTATCCTCCACCCGGTTTCATATGCGAGTCGACAGTTGTTACCTCGCGAATCTCGCTACTCTGCGATTGAACGCGAGTGTTTGGCGATAGTCTGGGCTGTTGAGAAATTCCACATATTCTTGTACGGGACGTTCTTCGTCATTCCGACTGACCACCAACCATTTCAATATTTAACGAAGGCAAAGCACTTGGACAGCAGGGTATACTGCGTTGGAGCTTAACATTACTAGAGTATCCCTTTCGTGTAGAGTACATCAAGGGCTCTGAAAACGTAGGCGCCGATTGCATGAGTCATTTGTAAATTATCGGAGGGTTATGCCCAATGTACAGTGCTACTGCCCTGTTTGTTTGCAATGGTTACCTGCGCAAACGCGTGGGGTAGTGTTTGTGGGTTGTTTTTCTTCTTTCGTTTTCCGGTTATGGGTTGTTCAGTGTGTGCACATTCACCTTTTTGGTACAGACGTCTTTAAAGTTTGTGTCTTATGTTGCGTATGATTTCTATTTTTCCTTGTGCCAGATATATGTTTGACCCCATGTTCCCTCTTTGCGCGTTTCCATATGCCTCCATGTGCCACTGTGTAAAGTTCCTTCGGTGACTTCGGCAGCGTCTAACTTGTCTGTTTACCACATGAACCTAATTATTGTGTGCACCAACTGCAGTTTTATCTATGTGAAAAACCTTTTCCGAAGGAGGGGCATATGTGATGTGCACGCGAAATCGTAGGGAGATTTTCGAACGCGGTGCGTCCGCAGTGGTGCGTCGAAAGCGGAGCCCAGTGTTGCGCGTGTGTGCGAGGCGACGGCGACGAAGAGCGTGGCGAGCACGAGGAGCGGGGAGCCGACGTGTCAGAAACCGGAGGTGTGAAGGGAGACAGCGCAGCGAAGATCGGGTCATTCAAGTGTGGAGGTGCCAGCCGTCGGACGTTGGGTCTGTGCTGCCGTGGGCCCCCCTTGAATAACCGACAAAAGCCTCCTGCGTTCCTTGCAGGCGTGGAGGTGGCAACCGATGGACTGAGGATCCGTGCTGTTTTAAAGGCACTCTTGGATAGCCTGCATTAAGCCTCCGGCGTTTCGGGACGCCGTCGACGGGTCTCGGCTACGCGTTTTCTTTCTGCTGCTGCCAAGTTCTTCGGGCTGTTGACGGGAGACCACCGGCGTCTTCCTGCAGTCTTCTCCGCTCCTACTACCACCTGGCCCCCTTCCGTCGCTTCCTTCGACGTAGTGCCAGCGACGCGTCGCACTACATCCACACGCGTCCGCCCAGTCTGCAAGGCATCCCCGCTTCACCTGGGACGCTCAGTACCTGGTCAACTCTTTCCTTCATTCTGTAGTGTTGTACGAGACCACTGTGGACGCACCGCGTTCGAAAATCCCCCGACGATTTCGTATGCACATCACACACATCCCACCTTGAAATTATGTAGTTCCTTTGCCGCACTGCGCCAATAACAACACTAATTGGTGTCTGCTATCGACGGCCACATAACAGCCCTGACTTCCCCCGTGAGTTTAACAGTGTTTTGCTACAATTAACAAGTAGTTATCCCAGCGCAGGAATTATTCTTTTCTACTCATCTATAAACTGGCACCAACCTCTCGTTACCGTTTTTCAAATTCTCGACAATTTGTCGACGTAGGTCTCAATTTTAATCTTTCACAGCTTATTGAGCCAACACGCATCACAGAGATTTCACAAAGCATTCTTGATCTAATTCTAACTAGCCATCCTGAGAGCTTAGCGTCTATTACTTCTATGTACAAATGTTAGCGCAAAACTAAGAGACAATCACAAGAAAGGTGGACAAGACAACGCGCTACTGACAACTGATTTTGTATTGAAAGAAACACACAATATATAGGTTCACCGTCACACCACCTATCAGCTGCAGCAAACGTCAGAAAGATGAGTAGGGCCATAAAAGCGATAAAAGAAAAAAGCTCTAAAAACATGACTTAGTTAAAAACGATAAGATCGGAGAAGGAACAATAACAGGCATGACACGTGGTGTAAAGGGCCAAAGCAACATGACTGATTTGGATCTGAAAGAATGACGACCAACCAAAAAGCATTAAAACGTAAAAATCCAGAAAAAAAGCACGTGAGACAAGGAAACCATCTAAAAGGCTTTGTGCACTCAACTCTTCAGATTACATTGGAAAAAACCACAGCACCTGTACACGTGTTCCTATCAGGAAAACTTTCCTAAAAAGGCTTCACACGCAGCGCAGTCTGCGCTGTGTGTGTGTACGTGTTTCTTCTTGGTCCCCGTTTCTTTCGCGCAGTTCAATCATGAACGAAATCCACCAACTAGCCCGCCTCAAAACCCTTCTTGAACGTTAGAAAACTGTCTATTGACATTCCTACTGCATTTTGAAATGACACCGCACCTTTTATCTCGATACAAGACTGAACGGCTAGGAATAATTCTTTGTGGGGAATAGAATAAAAAAGATGCTTAACATCGACCGAGAAAACGCTGCCTATTGTTCCACAAGTCTGAAGAAAGTCTATTACATCAGTTGACTTCTTCGTTGCAAAGGGATCCTCTACAACAAGTGAATTCAGATGTTTTAAGAGGAATTGGCTAATAAGGCGTTGCCAAGACTCGCGCTCGCTCACAATGCAACGGAACGGTACATCTGCCTTATGAGTCTTGGCAGTGAAAAACGTGCTTAGAGTCTTTTCCTTGCACTTACTTATAGCATTTGCAATCTTTTCCAAATCCAGGTTCCTGCAGAGGGTGACTGCTCGAGATCTCACTTTTCCCGGCTTGAGACTTGTCACAGCGAAATTCTTTTCCACTGCAGCGCAGGTCTTTTCTTTGTAGCATCCCGGTGGTATCACCACAAAACTTCCTTCTTTGTCTGCTTGTAATAACCGCAGACCTCTGTCCTTGAAAAAAAGTGACGACGGTGTTGAACTCCTTTTGGCCCCCTGGGGATTTTTCCGAAGCTGTCCTTGACAGAGCGTCTACTCCGTCAAACAAGCATCTCTCACGGTTCTCCGGCGAAGCCTTCCCAAACACACGCCTGTTCAATGACAGAAGCTCGTGAGCCACAGTCCTAGGTGCAAGGCTAAACTTCGGCCCCTTCGCCAGAAACCGGCTCACTTCTTCCGTGACTTGCGCCTGCCCCAGTACCTTCACTTCAGCACTGCCTTCACTTCAGAATTTGGAACATGTGTAAAAAGCTGGCATCTGCGCATGCCTAAAAAGCTGAAATTCATGTTTGTTTTTAAAAACCTTTTATACTTTCCTTTTCATGTGGCCTGTACACCACGTGTCATTGCTCTTTTTTATCGTTTTTACATATTCACCATGCAAATCTGTTATCGCTTTTATGGCCCTATACACCATGTGACGTTTACCGCCTCTGATTATCACCGGTACTGTTCGCCTATATATTGCGTGTTTCCCTGAATAAAAAAATCAGTTGTCAGTAAGCGCTTGTCCGTACGTGTCACTTCTTACATCTTGTCTCTGTTGGCGCTTCTTTTCTTAGTAACAGGATAGACGCCCGTTTCCAGAATCAGGCTAAAAATATGAACAATCACAGAAGCTATGAATTCTATGACATACTTTACTGGTTTTATTTGAAGATTACCTGTGTCTAAGGCCTAGCTTGCTATTGTTTAAGTTCTTGAATGTCCTGTAAACCTCTAATTCGTCGGTAGGCTCAAGAAAAAGACTGTCGGCGCATGTCTTTATCGGCGTTTCTGAATTGGGTATCTGATTCACAGGCATTCCAACATTCGTGAAATGACTATTGAAATGGTCAGCAAGTGCGCTCCCTGACAGCTCACTTCCTTTATGGTTTATTCTTCCGACTGACGCGTTCTTTCTGCCCCGGCCCATAGCGTCATTTATCAGCTTCCAAACTACGTTGAGGTGTTTCCTAGTAAGATCAGAAAATAGTTGCTGATAATATGTTCGCTTGGCGTGTCTAAGCTCAGCGTTTAGTTTGTTTCGTGCGCTTTTGAATGTAATCAAAATTTCTGGCGACCGAGTACGTAGAAAAGCGTGGTAAAGCTTATTCTTGTCCTTTATCATTTTAATATGTGCGGGTGTGACCCACGGTTTTGTGATTTTTTTAGTGTTTAATTTCTTTGAGAGGCAAATCTGAGGCGTATATTGTTATAAATTCGGGAATAAACTTTGTGTACGCAACATCTGCGTCTTTTATCTTGTATAAATGGGACCAATCGTGAATACTAATGTCATGCTTGAATGTTTCCAGAGCACTATGTGATATGTATTGAACGTAAATTGGCGTTTCAGGACGCCTGCAACTTTTCGGATCTGTGTAAAAGAACATAAACACAGGACAGTGATCACTGACATCTGAGGTAATGGTAGCAGCTTGGTTGACGATAGTTTCAATATTGGTATCAATACAGGATGAAGTAGTCTGCATAACACGTGTAGGTGTGTTGATTAAATTCATGAAACCAGTCGACTGAAGGGTAATCAGAAAACGTTGGGTTAAGGTGCTATCCCCAGCGATATCTACATTGAAATCACCTCCGCAGATGAGGCGAAAATTGTTTGCACTAACGTAGTCTAAAAATGTTTCAGAGAAGTCTATGAAGCTTGAAATAATGCGATTCGGAGGCCGGTATACTACCGTTATAATTTCCAAGTTGCATTTCAAGGTTAACATCTCATAATCACTCGTTGAAATGCAGAACACCGGAACAGGAACGCAACGACGCTGTGTTTCAATGTATGCGGCAACACCGCCACCACGCCTGTTTGGCCGATTAATGAAATATTTGCTGTACCCATTTAGGCGTCGTGCGCTGCTAGCGCTATTGAACCATGTTTCGGTTAGCATAATAATACTAAAATGAAAACTGAATTGGCTCAGCAGTTGTTATCTGGTCTTCTTTATTATTAGCGGAGCGAGCGTTGATATGTAAAACTTAACTAAGAGGCTGGTGTGGAAGCTGAACGCAAGAGGGCAAAATGAAATCGTGATATTCCATTTTGACCGTTTATGAAGACCTATCGATACCGGAACTTGGTTCAGGGCCCGCCTTGGCCGAGTCCGCTTCACCAGATAAAGGAGCACCTGCAGCTTCAGGGACGGGGCCTATCTTTGCAAGGTCCGCTTCACAAGATATATGTATAACTTAAGAGCCATCAGCCCGCCTTGCAATGATCTTACCATTGTTTGTCCAAACTGATTTCCATTTATAGTCATGCTTCCTTTTCACTGCCATTCCTAGCAGTTTTTTCTGCGCCGGACAAAGGTGTTCGTTCACATATACCGGTGTTTCGTCCGCTAGTCCTATGTCGTTGTTAGTGAGCCGTGTCTTCTTTGCTTTCCTGAGGGCAGCGTCACGCTTTGTTCTTGACTTAAATTGAACCACTATGTTTGTTACGTCAGGCTTGCGGGTGGGCACTCGATGACATGTTTCGATGTCAGATTCAGTGATAGGTTCTTTGATGGCGTTACCAATTTCGGACAAAATGGCCACAACGTCTTCGCTTTCCTTCTCGATGACCTCAAAAATCTCAAGATTTGCTTTCCGCGAGTATTTCTCTGAATGAACAACTCGTTTTTCTAGCTCTGAGGCAGTCATTTCAAGAGTAGATCATTTATCCTTAAGCACATCATTTTCACTTGCCTGCTTTGCGCTTTTTGATTTTTCGTCCTTCAGTTCTTTCTTCAAATCACGGATTTCAGCATGAGCGCACTCAAGACTCTGAGTAAGATTACGTTGTTCAAGGCGTAAGACCCTGACTTCATTCCGAAGTTCCCTTTCCATCGATTCTTTGAATGTATTTAGCTCTTGTTTGAGCTCTTCTTTTAAAGGAGGGAATAAAGGAGGGAATGAAAGAAGAAAGGAAGAGGTGCCGTAGCGGAGGTCTCCGGAAAAATTACGACCACCTGGGAATCTTTAGCGTGCACTGACATCGCACAGCACACGGGCGCCTTTTGCGTTTCGCCTCCAGGCGCGTTCACACGTGGACATTCGGCGGCGAGAGCAAGCGAAATCCGCGGCCGCCGAAAAGCTGCCTCGTTCACACTTTCCGGCCACCGCGTCTCCGCTCGTCATCGTATCGTATGCTCACGGCGTACACAGACGTGGCAAGAGGTTGATCCATGCTGTCTACGTACCATAACCGTATGCACGCTTACGTACGCTAACTGCAGCTATTTTGCTGGACGTTACGCCATTTCTAACATTAGAGAGTTATAGCATATCGTTACCGTGTTTACGTTACCGTTTACCGGGTCCGGCAAGCGACGTCTGCGCATGCGCCGCCACTTACCAGTCCGCAAACACTTTACGGAATCCCTTTTAGCGTTGCGGAGAGTTAGCGTTCGCTTGTAAACAAACATGGCGGCGCCCTGCACAGCCGCTTCGGAACAAATACAGCACCGCCGCCGCGTTCTTCGGCGCCATTTCTCGTTACACATGAAGGCATTCGCTTTTAATTTGCAAACTCTCACTCACACGTTGAGGTTTGAGTAACAACTAGGCCATTTTTTTAGATTATTTGCCGATTTTTGAGCAGTTAAGCCTGACTATATGTCGTGTACATAGCCAAATAGCAACGACTACACTGCAGCTCTTCAGTTTCGTGCCCAATTTAACATTTTTCTATATTTTCATGATTTTGTTCCTCGAAAAAAAAGACTGGCAATTCTCTTGGTATATTCATATAGTCCAAGGTTCGACGGAACACCGTCTGGTCAGGGCGAAGCATGATTTATTCACAAATGAAAATTGGGTCACTGACCAAGTCGAAAGATGAAAAATGACGTTTCGGGTCCCATACGGGGCCCTTGTTCACAATGAGGCTGTCACAGAAGAAGGAATGGTTATATACGCTTCAGAATCTTCTGCAATCTTTTCACGTAGATAGGATGTAGCATGCCCTGATTCTTGTTTAGCGTGTTGGCCGTTGTCTGGATGATTAGGGATTCTAGATGAAGTCTTGCAGATAGGTTTCTTTCCGTCGCCAAGATTTCCACCTCATCCCAGCCAATCTCGTGGCCAGTGGACAGCACGTGCTCTGCAACTGCATTTTTTGCTGCGCGCTTGTTTCTGACGTCGCCCTGGTGCTCCTTCATGCGCCGCTGGAAGTTCCCGGTTTCCCCAATGTAGACGGAGGGGCAGTCGCTGCAAGGGATCCTATAAACAACGCCAGGGAACTTGGCACGTGGTAGCGGGTCCTTCACGTTGACAACATCGGCTCGCAGTTTGCTAGTTGGCACGTGTGCAATGTGCACTTCGTGTTTACGGAAAATCCTAGAAAGGGCCTCGCTGATCTGACGCACGTAGGGAATCGCAGCACGTTTTATCTTTTTTGTCAGCTGTTGTGCTCCTCGTGTGTAGGTGGCTTTCTTGGTGACTTTGCTGGTAAAATTTCTAGGGTAGCCGTTTCGCTCAAGATCGTGCTGTATAAGCTTCATCTCGTTGCCAAGGCTGACCGGGTCGGAACAGATGTTTTTAGCACGGTTGACAAGTGACGCAACCACTGAACGCTTGTGAGCCGTAGGATGAGCGGAATCAAAATCCAGGTATCTCCCAGTGTGCGTTGCTTTTCGGAAGACGCTGAAGGCTAACCGATGCGCATCACGTTTGACGAGCACATCCAAGAACGGGATCATGCCGTTCGCTTCCTCTTCCAAAGTGAAATTTATGGATGGCTCTACGGCATTCAGGTGTTCAAGGAAGCTGTGAATGTGCTGCTTGTTTAAAATGCAAAAGCAGTCATCAACATACCTCAGAAACACCTTTGGACGATGTGTGAACGAGTTTAGGGCTTTCTGTTCAATAGACTCCATTGTCAGGTTGGCAGCCGTGACTGAAATGGACGCTCCCATTGCGGTTCCGAAGATCTGCTTCTACACTGAGCCGTTGTAAGAAAAATACGTATTGGCTAAGCAGAAATGAAGCAATTCGCTGATCTCGCTGACGTTCAATGGCGTGCGATCGGGAAATGAGGGGTCGCTTTTTATGAGCTCCTTGCAGGTTTCCACAGCAAGATCGACCGGGACACTTGTGAACAGGGAACATACATCAAAGGACACGAGCACATCGCTTTCTTCGAGGACGACATCCTTGACTTTTTCAATAAAGTCTACGAGATGAAGCTTATACAGCACGATCTTGAGCGAAACGGCTACCCTAGAAAAAAAAATTTACCAGCAAAGTCACCAAGAAAGCCACCTACACACGAGGAGCACAACAGCTGACAAAAAAGATAAAACGTGCTGCGATTCTCTACGTGCGTCAGATCAGCGAGGCCCTTTCTAGGATTTTCCGTAAACACGAAGGGCACATTGCACACGTGCCAACTAGCAAACTGCGAGCCGATGTGGTCAACGTGAAGGACCCGCTACCACGTGCCAAGTTCCCTGGCGTTGTTTATAGGATCCCTTGCAGCGACTGCCCCTCCGTCTACATTGGGGAAACCGGGAACTTCCAGCGGCGCATGAAGGAGCACCAGGGCGACGTCAGAAACAAGCGCGCAGCAAAAAATGCAGTTGCAGAGCACGTGCTGTCCACTGGCCACGAGATTGGCTGGGATGAGGTGGAAATCTTGGCGACGGAAAGAAACCTATCTGCAAGACTTCATCTAGAATCCCTAATCATCCAGACAACGGCCAACACGCTAAACAAGAATCAGGGCACGCTACATCCTATCTACGTGAAAAGATTGCAGAAGATTCTGAAGCGTATATAACCATTCCTTCTTCTGTGACAGCCTCATTGTGAACAAGGGCCCCGTATGGGACCCGAAACGTCATTTTTTATCTTTCGACTTGGTCAGTGACCCAATTTTCATTTGTGAATAAATCTTGGTATATTCGTCAGTAATTTCAGAAAATAAAAATGTTTATCCGGCCCGGTGTTGGCGCGCTTTAACTTACTGCCACTAGATGGCGCCACAGTGTTAACATCCAAACACACAAAGAAGCGACGTTGCGGGGCGGCGAACAGGTGTCGTAGTTGTGCTTTTTTTTACAGCGCTCGCAACGCAAAGTGCGCTGTGTATGCAAGCTTACTGAGGTCTACGTAGTGAAATTGTCTACTGGCCAGGGTAGGCAAAGGTGTCTAGCTTCACGGGCACATTTGAATAGCCGCTGAGTCGGCTGTTAGCTGAAGTGTAGTCGGTACGTCTTTATATGCAGAGAAAAAGATTATTAAAGTGTAGCATTTCACTTCATAGAAATGATTGCAATGCATCCGTTTTTTTTATCATTAAAAGCTGGGCCTCTGCCATCATCATGTCTTTAGCCTTACGGTAACTTGTTACGGGAGAGACGGTACACTAAAACGTCTTCTGGCGTGCGCCGCGCTAACCGGAAAATCCGGCGTCCGGTAACACGGTAAACGGTAACGTAAACACGGTAACGATATGCTATAACTCTCTATTCTCGCGTTTAAAACGATAAGATTAGCCTAGTGGCGCCATCTGGTGGTTACGAAGGGAACCATTGCTGTGAACAAACCGACGCCCCTCTTAAGTCTAAAGGGGGAACCGCATGGCGCGATTCAGGCGCGATTGACGCGCGGATACTGGGACGCGCGCGTCGTTTTGACGCGTGCCCAGCACGAAATCGCGCCGCCGCGTGCTGCTGCTCGGAGTAGAAAAAAACGCCTCGCGCGGAGCGTCCGGGGCGCGTCCGCCAATCAGATTTCAAGTAAGTCACGTGGTATTTGGTCACGTGGCATTTTTGGTTTTTGGTTTTGCCACTAGATGGCCCTACTCTCTGCGCATCTCGACGGAACCTCTTCGGCGCATTTTTTTTTTCGCTCTGCAGAACCGGCGCGCACGTGAAAAACACGTGCTACTCTTTCGTGCGCGCATCGTGTTCATCGAAAATGGAGAAAGCAGTCTTCAATGAGGCCCTTATCACGGAAATGGAGAGGCGTCGCGTCCTGTGGGATATACGCGACCGCCTCTTCTGCTCTGTAGTAAGCGCCCGACACTCCATTTTCTATGTCGAGTTGTAAACAAGCAGCGGCCTCTTGGCATGCAGAAAGTACATAGTCGCAGTTTCGCACATTCTTCCTGCTTGAAATTAAGCTTGATAAATATACTTCGGAAAAAAAACGTCGTTGTGTAATTACACTAAGATTATTTCTATTGCAGTGTTGTGTGAGTTTAAGGGCATATTACATATGCGGTAACAGGGACAATTCATGTCGTTGGGAGTTACGTTGTCTGGCAACCCGGAAAACGCGCCGCGAAGGCGCCGCTCCCCTTTTTTCGTGCGGGTGCTCGCGCGTTGACGGCAACGCGGGCGTCCACCGCGCGTCGCGTTTTTCGCTCGCGGAAAACGCGCCATGCGGTTCCGCCTTAACCGCGCGTCGCGTTTTCCGCGAGCGAAAAACGCGACGCGCGGTGGACGCCCGCGTTGCCGTCAACGCGCGAGCACCCGCACGTAAAAAGGGGAGCGGCGCCTTCGCGGCGCGTTTTTAAAGGCGGAACCGCATGGCGCGTTTTCCGCGAGCGAAAAACGCGACGCGCGGTGGACGCCCGCGTTGCCGTCAACGCGCGAGCACCCGCACGTAAAAAGGGGAGCGGCGCCTTCGCGGCGCGTTTTCCGGGTTGCCAGACAACGTAACTCCCAACGACATGAATTGTCCCTGCTACCGCATATGTAATATGCACTTAAACTCACACAACACTGCAATAGAAATAATCTTAGTGTAATTACACAACGACGTTTTTTTTCCGAAGTATATTTATCAAGCTTAATTTCAAGCAGGAAGAATGTGCGAAACTGCGACTATGTACTTTCTGCATGCCAAGAGGCCGCTGCTTGTTTACAACTCGACATAGAAAATGGAGTGTCGGGCGCTTACTACAGAGCAGAAGAGGCGGTCGCGTATATCCCACAGGACGCGACGCCTCTCCATTTCCGTGATAAGGGCCTCATTGAAGACTGCTTTCTCCATTTTCGATGAACACGATGCGCGCACGAAAGAGTAGCACGTGTTTTTCACGTGCGCGCCGGTTCTGCAGAGCGAAAAAAAAAATGCGCCGAAGAGGTTCCGTCGAGATGCGCAGAGAGTAGGGCCATCTAGTGGCAAAACCAAAAACCAAAAATGCCACGTGACCAAATACCACGTGACTTACTTGAAATCTGATTGGCGGACGCGCCCCGGACGCTCCGCGCGAGGCGTTTTTTTCTACTCCGAGCAGCAGCACGCGGCGGCGCGATTTCGTGCTGGGCACGCGTCAAAACGACGCGCGCGTCCCAGTATCCGCGCGTCAATCGCGCCTGAATCGCGCCATGCGGTTCCCCCTTGAAAGGGACAGAATCGTCCCCCCCTCCTCCCCCCCCCCCAACCACCACCACAAAAAAGTACAAAGCAAATTTATCACTCACACGTTTTCTTATGGGCGAGATGGGAGGAAGCGGAAAACCGCTGGCGCTTTTATGGCCATTGAAGGCGCTGAAAAAGGCAGTAACAGCGACGAATCCAGTCCGAAGCGAGGCGTCCTGCATCGAAGGGCGCCGCCATGTTTGCCGCCGCGGGTAATCGCCTTTCTATTGGCTGACGAGAGTCGGCGGATTTTTTTTTTTTTCCGGCGGCAGAATTCGGTCCTGGACCGATCGCGCTTTCCGCTGGGTATTTCGGTGGAATCTCTGCCGCGGCAGCGGATTCCGCTCGCACTCGCCGCCGAATGTCCAAATGTGAACGCGCCTTCCACCGAAACGCGGCGCCGCGGTCGGGTTCGAACACGATCAGCGACTCAAGATGGAGCCGTGCTTTCCTGTCTTTCTCTTTGGCGACCACACGTGCCTCCGCCCATATTGCGGCTGGCAGATACTGAATGCTCGGCAAGCGCATTTTGTTGTGCGCGCCGCGGTTCTTCACATCATTCATATGTTCGCGTAATCTACGTGCAAAATCTCTTGTTTCGCCGATGTATACTGATGGACAGTCAGCACATGGCACCTTTTACACAACGCCTGGGAATCTTTCTTTCTTAAGCCCGTCCTTGACATAAACAAGTTGGCTACTCAGTTTTTTAGATGGTACATGAGCAGTGTGCACACCATAGGAACGTAAGATACGCGCAAATGCATCACTGATGCCTGGGACGTATGGAAGTGCCGTTCGCTTTTCGGTGCCTTCGGTTGGCTGCATCCTAGGGCGCTCAAGTTCCCGCTGCAGTCGATGATGTGCACCGGGTAACCACCGGTCGTCAAATCACGTCGTATGGGCTTCGATTCAGCCGCTTGGTCTTCCCGCCTGGAACATGCTTTCATGCGTCGGAGGAGCGATCAGACAACCGAACGTTTTTGACAGTCTGGCTGAAGTGACCTGTAACTGAGGTAACGGCCGGTATGTGTGGGTTTCCGGTAAACGCTGAAATTTAATCTTGAGGACTTTGTTGTGACAAGCAGATCAAAAAATGGGAGACGGCCATCGATTTCTTCTTCCACGGTGAACTGTATGGCTGGCTCTATGCTGTTCAGTTGTACATTAAAATCTTTCAATGCTTCCCTCTTCATCACGCAAAAGCAGTCATCAACGTACCTTAGTTAAACTTTGGGGGCAGGCGTGAATGCAGCGAGCGCGCGGCCTTCGATTTCTTCCATGGTCGGATTTGCGACCTTGACGGAGATGGAAGCTCCCATCGCAGCACCGTGAATCTGCTTGTAAGGGATGTTCTCAAAGGTGAAATAGGTGTTTGTCAGAGAAAAACGGATAAGTCGTCAGGTCTGGTACGTCGATAGGGGTCATTTCAGGTAGCGTTGGGTCGGCTTCAAGGACAGCGGTGCACACTTTCACGGCAAGGTCCACTGGAACACTTGTGAAAAGGGATTCTGCGTCGAAAGAAACGATTATTTCACCAGTTTCCACTTGCAGGTGTCGATCTTTTTCGGTGAAGTTGTATCAGCCAACTCGAGCAAGAACAGAATGAATCTTTGTTAAAGCAGCTGTCCGTGTTTATATAGGCTGGGCGATTTAGGCACGTGTTAGCATCAGCGGCAGCGGTCGATCGGTTCGCGATGTGGCTGGCATGCACAGCGCATGCATATCATGTACGATGCAAAGGTCCTGGGTATTGCGTATGTGTGTGCGTGTTGCGCATGTGTGGGAGCCGAGTCGTCATTCCATCATAATTTT
Source organism: Amblyomma americanum (assembly GCA_030143305.2). Lineage (NCBI taxonomy): Eukaryota > Metazoa > Arthropoda > Arachnida > Ixodida > Ixodidae > Amblyomma > Amblyomma americanum. The sequence continues at coordinate 19,779 of JARKHS020006664.1, read as the reverse complement.
TGGTCTATGCGACTTACTAATATCATGTACCATCCCGACCAGACGGGATTCCGTCAGACCCTTGACTACAAACATTGAGCCTGCACATTCAACAAACTTAGCTTCTTTTCTTTGTGCCACCGGGATTCGTCAGTCTACATAATTATTGAAGATTCTGAGCAGGCACCCAAGCGTCGGTTCTCCATTGAAATTATTGGTCGCAGTCTTTTTCTGCAACTTGCCTCCTTATCTGTTGACGGAAGCAAAGTCACCGAGACCGAGGAGCGAAGGGTTTTTTTTTTATTTTTGTGGTGTTCATCAATGGGAGATTAATTGGGTTATAATTTAAAGATAATTAAATAGAAAGCAGAAGAAAAAGTCGGCAGATACACTTAAGACTACTCAGATTATGAGAAGGCGTATGCTCACTTTGTGAACACAGCCGCTGCGGTGGGATGTAACACCGTACCATGCAGCTGGCGATTCTACCTCCGCATGGATCGAAGAGCTGAAGCAGTGCTGGGAACGCCTTACGATGGAGTATACGCTTGTCCCAAGTGCCACTCCTTTTTCCAGAATCGCCGCACTGCTTCGAAGAGTGCGCCCTCTGCGGGAGTAGATAGGCTCCTTTATTACGATACTGCCGAGCAAAAAAAGAAAAACTGCGCCGGAGTGATCAATCGAACCATGCAACTTTGCGTTTTAAGCCGGGTGCGCTACTTCTTCGCTGTCGATGGGGCGGGAGTTCGCAGATTTCAACACATACAAATGCTTTCATTATGAGTTCCGCAGCGCTTCCTGCGTACGTTTCGCGAACTTCTGTCCTTTAACTTCACAGATCGCTGCCGCGTTAGTTCGGTAAATGATGAAGCAGTCCAGACAGCAGCTGCGCAACGCGGATAATCTTCGCTCGGAAGCAATCTCATGATGCACGGTATGTTAAAGACTCGCCCTTCGTGAACGAGATAACTGCTGGCCTGTCGCATAATTCTTTGCATTAAAAATGATGTGAAGCTTCACTCGAGCGATCGTCGAGCATTCGCACGGTATCAGCACTGCAATAAGAAGTATTTAGAGTGATGTTTTGCGGCGAATCGAGAAGGTTTATGGCGGATCTGACAGAACTGTTTTCCTTGAACATCGCTCGTCTCTGCGCAGCGTTTTTCCTCGGAAGGTCGCTGTTTTGAAACACATGTACTAAAATGAGAATGGCCGCTCAGGAGGCTTAAAATACTTAGCGGTAGCGCTATGTTTCGGATAAATTGCGACAGTTACAAGGCAGTCGCTTCTCATCTGCATGCACTAGGAGAAACATGCTTTCGCTGAACGGTACTTATTCAGAAACTTTGCTGAGGCATATCGCTTCTCTTCTGCAGCTCAAAAGGGCAGCTCTTTATTTACGTTGAGCAGAATCAAGGGACGACCTAGTTCGCCTGAGATACGGGTCGTAGGCGGCTATATAGCTGCGCTGCATTAAAAAAAGTGAAGAAAAGAATAAAAATAAACATCGCCTATTTCCTTCTGGTCGTAGAGAGAGTGCAGTGGCAGTTGTACTCTTTGTCGAAAGAGGCGTTTCACTCCTTAAGTAATATGGAGGAGTAGAATGCTGATATAGAGACTATTTATTTTATTTATTTATTTAAAATACCTTACAGGCCCCATGGGGGCATTGTGCAAGGGGGGTTACAGAGTAAGCAGCCTTCTAAAGTGGTATACAAAAGATACACCTCAATACAGGGCTCATCAACATTACTACCAAGATAAAAACATGAAACAGGAACAACTGTAGTAATGAAAGGCCACAAAGGTACACTTAAGGAAATAACATGAGTAAAACTTAACGTAGGGCATTAATACTAGAAAGTAAAATACACAAAGAATGAACATATCAGGGAGTACAATTCTTGAAGTGATATTCAGGAAAAAAGACGCAAAAAGCAATAATATATACAGGTCATACAAGTGAACACACGAAGCAGCATGAAATAGCAATTCACAGGAGCGAGATAGCAATGCATCACAAATATCACAAGAAGTTCGAAGCAGATTGCAAAGTGTAAGAAACGAGATAAAGTTATTTGTAAGTGCTATTATGAACAATGCTCGTGTAGGAGATGACGAAATTTTTCTTGATCTGACTCGGAAGCAACGTGATCAGGCAGATTATTCCACGAGCGAATGGCGGTAGGGAGTGCGGAAAAGTTAAAGGCATGTGTCGTACCGTACATGCGCGCAAAACTTAAGTGGTTATTTAAACGACGAGACGTGTTCGAGGCGGTCAAGTCAAGTCAAGTCAGTTTTATTTACATCATTATGATGTGGGCAGGCTCAGGCAAAAAGCGAACGATTTTCGCTTGAGGGAGCCCGAGCCCCCCTACATGGCGTACAGCAAGGGCAAAAAAATTTTTTTTTTAAAGTACAAAATCCACACACGCTACCTAACAGAATATAATACAGGAATTTCAGAACAATCGATATAAACTCTTGGTACATGTTCATTAATACGCAATACATTGGTGTTAACATAGATGCAAAAGTCATTCGTGTCACACTTTTCACACAAAGGGAATACAGTGGCTTACAAAAAATGATTTCTTAGAGTTTGTGTACTAGATGTTTCAAGAGAAAAACGTTCAAAGATGAATTTGTTTAGTAACCTTGGAACTGCATGACGCATCATCTGTCGACCATGTTCTGTACGGCAAAAGGGAATGGTCCAACGTTCGTGTTTTCGAAACGAGTATGGCGTTGAGTTTGTTTCGAGGGATGACAATGCTGTCAAGAAATTGTCACCGTGAGAAATGGATTTTTTATATCTTATGGCTAAGAAAAATTCGTATAGCTTATGAGCGGGTATGATTTTGAATCTCTTAAACAGTTCTTCGGTATGTGCGAGGTAGTCAACATTTGCTATATAACGTACTGCTTTCTTTTGCAGCATGTATATCTTGTGCAGGTTAGTTTGAGTAGTAGAGCCCCAGACAAGGAAACAGTAGTTAACATACGACATGAATAATGTGTTGTATATTATTAATTTAATCGATACGGGTAGATAGGAGCGAAATTTCGCGAGAATTCCGACGCACTTTGATAAATTGGTTAAAGAGAAGCTAATGTGAGGGTCCCAGCTCATGTTCTTGTTAAAGAAAATTCCTAGTGTTTTTACTGTGTCAACCACCTCTATAATAGAGTTGTCTATTTTTAGCCTAAGATCTGATGTAACGGCACTCTGCCGGTAATGAAAAAGTACCGCTTTTGTTTTTTTACTATTTATTATCAAGGAATTTGCTGCGCTCCACGATTTCAACTTTTCTAACACACTGTTTGTGTTTGAAATGAGCAATGGAATATTATTGCCACTAAATAAGAGACTGGTATCGTCTGCATACAGAACATATTTTGGAAGGTTACTGATATTTGTTATGTCGTTTATGTATACAATAAACAGTAGCGGTCCTAAAATGCTTCCTTGTGGAACTCCAGTGGTTATAGGTTGAAGAGTTGAAACATGCTGATCTATTGTTACACATTGATATCGATGCTGTAGGTAGGACTTTAGTAGACAAGCTGCAGTACCACGGATTCCATATTTTTCTAGCTTGTTGAGTAGTATTTGATGGTTTAGACGATCAAAAGCCTTCGAGAAATCCACAAAAACACCTATGCACATCTCCCTATTTTCAAGTGCCTCCAGGATTATCTCTTTTTGCATTAGTAAGGCTGTTTCAGTAGACCTGTTTGGGCGGAAACCATGCTGTGACGGATTAATGAGGTTAAGTTTATTGCAAAAGTTCATGAGTCTTTTATGAATTACTCTTTCTAGGCCCTTAGAAAAAATCGGCAGAATAGAAATCGGTCGATAGTTGGACATATCGTTTTTATCGCCACTCTTGAAAAGTACAATCACTCTGGAGATCTGCATTAATTTGGGAAAGCAACCTGTTGATAACGCCAGATTATATATATAAGTCATTAGGGGGGCAATTACGTTCAGCACATATTTAACTGGAATAATTTGTATGCCATCAATATCACGTGATTTGCTATTTTGCAACGAGTTGTATATATTACATACCTCGCATTCATCTGTCGGATCAAAATAAATGCTGCGGCTATTCCTAGGAATTGTGCTGCTCAGAGATTGAGGGTTTTGAGAACTGCTGACAACATCTTTAAAAAATTTGTTAAATTCTTCGGCAAGTTCTCTACCATGTATGCGGCGGCCCTGAAAAACGAGATCTTTGATAACTGGCGACGATGGTGTTCTGTTTAGCAACTTGTTTAGTTTTTTCCATACGTCTGCACTATCTTTACAGGATTCCTGTTGGAACTGATGCTGCAAGAAACGCCTCTTTTCATTTCTCAGGAAGGAATTCAGCTTATTTCTATATTGCTTAAATATTTTTAAATCTAAAAGTGACCTCGTTTTGACAAACTTTTTATATAATCTAGCCTTCTTTTTTATTCGTCTTAAACATTCACGGCTGATCCAGGGCTTTCGGTTGTTATGATGTGGCTTTAAAATAATTTCTCTAAAATGTTCACAGTAAATTCGCTTAAAAATGCATATGAATGTTTCATACGCCTCATCTGCAGTGTCACAGTGGAATACAACATCCCAGTTTTCATTCACAAGACTCGAGTAGAAAGATTCCAAGGTTACAGGGGTGATGTTCTGGACAATTACTGTCGTCGAAGTTTGCGCATGCGTTCTTTTATCTTCACATTCAACAAAAAGGTATATGGGAAAGTGGTCGCTCATGTCGTTACATACAACTCCTGATATTACTTTTTTTGCATCAATGTTAGTGATAAAAAGGTCTATCAAAGTTTCTGTGTACATTGTAACACGTGTTGCAGTTTTAGTAAAGATAGCATGACCATTTGCTTCTACTGTCAAAAGAAAGGTCTCCTGCGCAGGGCAAGATTTTAGCACATCAACGTTGAAATCACCCGCAAGTAATAATTCCAAATCATTTACATTCACGTAGTTGAATAGCAATTCAATGTGGGAAATGAAATTATTGAAATGACCGTTTGGTGGTCGGTAGATCACGCAGTAAATGTAGTTTCTCGATTTCAAGCATAGGCATTCAAAATCTTCAGTCAACAGAGACAGTTCAGGAATTATTTCACATTCTAGATTATTTTTGCTAAGGATTTCAATCCCCCCACCTTGTTTATTAGGTCTGTTTAGGAAGAAACTATTATATCCATCACGCCTGTAAACCTCTGTATCCGTTGAATACCATGTTTCTGTCAACATTATTACGTCGAAGTCAAAAACAAATTCATTTAGAAGGATAGTAAGCTCATCTTCTTTATGCCTTGCTGATCTAATGTTCAGATGAAAGGAACTCAAGCCAATTTTTCTCGATGTATTAAACGTGGTGTTTATGTCGAATGGAGACTCTGCCATTTTACAGGCGAGATGCCAAATGTAAACAAGTGAAGACGCTTAAACCATTTTTTCCACGTCCTGAGCATTGCGAAGGTACAGAATCGATGACGACTCTTCCTTCCTAGCAAGAACCCTACCATTGCTTGTCCAGACAAATTTCCACCCGTTTGCTTTCTTTTGTTCAATAGCCATGCCAAGTACTCGCTTTAGCGCTGGACAAAGATGCTCGTTGATGAAAAGGGGCGAGCTCGGTGAAAAACCCAGGTCCTTAGTTGACAAGCGCATTTTACGTGCTTTTTGGAGCACAGCGTCTCGCTTGGGACGGCTTTTGAACTGCACAACGATATTCGGTACAGTGTGGGGGTTTTTTGTAGGAACGCGATGACAAATTTCAATGTCGCCTTTCGCAATAGGCTCCTTTAAAACCTCCCCTATTTTATCAAGAGCATCAGGAAGGTTTTCATCTTCAGAGAAAGGTATCCCTTTAATCTCAAGGTTCCGATTCCTTGAATACTGCTCCGAGAAAGTCACTCGATCCTCGAGCTGTAAAACTTGCGTTTTGAGCGCTTCGCAGTCTTTTAATAGCTTTTCATTAGCCGCTTGGAGCTCTTTGTTTACTTTTGTGAGCTCATCACGTTCTTTCTTGCTGTCCTCGAATTCTTTGTTGAAAAATTCGAGACTTGCTTTTACTTCCCTTAGCTCTTTTCTTAGATCCCGTTCAAGTTTTGCTTGAAATTCGCGCATTTCCTTCCTAAGTTCAGTACATTCACCCATCTCAAATGCAACAAAACAGTGCACACAAGCAACGGCGTTGGCAGCAGTTTGGGCAGAAAGGACAGAAATGGAATTTCACTGTATGCAAAACGTTCTAACCTGCAATGATAGCGGACAAGATTTAGATGGTCTTGTCGGGCTGCCCTTGCTGCTGCCAAGTGATTCCTCGGTGGAAACGCGACCCTTTTTGTAGCAGGCGCTTCCCTGGTGGACGTGACGTCACCGGCGTATTGTTGTCGTCACGCTGGCTGCCTTCCTTGCCGACGCTTGCTTCCAACACCGATGAAATACTGGCCACGCTCTTGATGCTGCAATGATAGCGGACAAGATTTAGATGGTCTTGTCGGGCTGCCCTTGCTGCTGCCAAGTGATTCCTCGGTGGAAACGCGACCCTTTTTGTAGCAGGCGCTTCCCTGGTGGACGTGACGTCACCGGCGTATTGTTGTCGTCACGCTGGCTGCCTTCCTTGCCGACGCTTGCTTCCAACACCGATGAAATACTGGCCACGCTCTTGATGCTGCAATGATAGCGGACAAGATTTAGATGGTCTTGTCGGGCTGCCCTTGCTGCTGCCAAGTGATTCCTCGGTGGAAACGCGACCCTTTTTGTAGCAGGCGCTTCCCTGGTGGACGTGACGTCACCGGCGTATTGTTGTCGTCACGCTGGCTGCCTTCCTTGCCGACGCTTGCTTCCAACACCGATGAAATACTGGCCACGCTCTTGATGCTGCAATGATAGCGGACAAGATTTAGATGGTCTTGTCGGGCTGCCCTTGCTGCTGCCAAGTGATTCCTCGGTGGAAACGCGACCCTTTTTGTAGCAGGCGCTTCCCTGGTGGACGTGACGTCACCGGCGTATTGTTGTCGTCACGCTGGCTGCCTTCCTTGCCGACGCTTGCTTCCAACACCGATGAAATACTGGCCACGCTCTTGATGCTGCAATGATAGCGGACAAGATTTAGATGGTCTTGTCGGGCTGCCCTTGCTGCTGCCAAGTGATTCCTCGGTGGAAACGCGACCCTTTTTGTAGCAGGCGCTTCCCTGGTGGACGTGACGTCACCGGCGTATTGTTGTCGTCACGCTGGCTGCCTTCCTTGCCGACGCTTGCTTCCAACACCGATGAAATACTGGCCACGCTCTTGATGCTGCAATGATAGCGGACAAGATTTAGATGGTCTTGTCGGGCTGCCCTTGCTGCTGCCAAGTGATTCCTCGGTGGAAACGCGACCCTTTTTGTAGCAGGCGCTTCCCTGGTGGACGTGACGTCACCGGCGTATTGTTGTCGTCACGCTGGCTGCCTTCCTTGCCGACGCTTGCTTCCAACACCGATGAAATACTGGCCACGCTCTTGATGCTGCAATGATAGCGGACAAGATTTAGATGGTCTTGTCGGGCTGCCCTTGCTGCTGCCCTTGCTGCTGGATATGTAGTGTGGATTGTGTGGCATTATAAACATATTTGTGAAACAAGGATAACAGAGCGATATTACGGCGAAGAACTAAAGGCTGTATGGAATGATCGAGTTTCATTTGCGTTACGCTGGAGTGATGGCTATAATTACGTGAAATGAAACGGGCAGCTCTGTTCTGGACTGATTCAAGCACGTCGATTAAGTATGTAGGATGTGGGGACCAAATGGATGATGCATACTCGAGCTGAGGACGAACAAATGTCTGATAGGCTAATTTGCGGATGTGGGAAGGTGAATTACTCAGATTACGACGTAGGTAACCTAATGTCCTTGAAGCTTTTGCGCAAACGGCTGTAATATGGTCTGTCCAGGAGAGGTTATCGGTTAGGTGAACACCCAAATATTTATACGATACTGTATGTAACAATTCGTTATTATTGACGTTGTATAAAAAATGTGAGTTGTCACGCTTACGACTAAAAGAAATTACCTGACATTTTGACACATTTAGAGCCATTAACCAGGTGTTACACCAACTATGAATTAGGCTAAGGTCATTTTGAAGGGCCAGGTGGTCGTCAGTACTGTTAATTGATCTGTAAATGATGCAGTCGTCAGCGAAAATACGTAAGCGAGAAGAAACATTAAGTGGCAAATCATTTATGTAAATTAGGAAGAGTAAAGGGCCCAAAACACTGCCCTGAGGCACACCAGAAGTAACGTAAGTAGGAGACGAAGCAATATTATTAACTACTGTGAACTGTTGACGATTCGAAAGAAAATTACGAAGCCATGTTAGAGTGAAGGAGTCAATTAGAAGTGCAGTTAATTTAGCAATAAGGCGACAATGAGCTACACGATCAAATGATAATCCTTTCCTGAAACCATGTTGATGGCGAAAAAAGAAGTTATTGGACTCTAGGTGATTATAAATATGAGTAGCAATTATATGTTCGAGCATCTTGCAGCAAATGCAGGTCAATGAAATTGGACGGTAATTTTCCGGGGAGTGTTTATTCCCAGTTTTAAATATGGGTATGATTTTGGCCATTTTCCAGTCATTGGGCAGCTGTCCCGATGACAAAGACTGCTTGAATATATGGTACAGAATGTTACTGGATATAGAAATGGTATTTTTTAATATCTTGGAACTAATATTGTCAATACCAGATGAAGTAGAAAACTTCAAATTATTAATAAGACATGCAATTCCCTCCACCGAGATTTCAATACTTTCCATGAATTGCCAGTCAAAATCAGCAACATCAGGTACATTGGTATGATCCTCGCGGCTGAAAATCGATGAAAAAAACGTAATAAACGCAGAGGGGCACACATTGTCAGGGAGGGGAGTATTTGTATCGCTATGCAAGGCTATCTGGTTAGAGTCACGGTCAGGTGATATAACTCGCCAAAACTTTTTTGGATTCGAATTTAAGAGAGAATGTAAATCTGTGGAGAAATATTTTTTTAGCTGCAGCTAAGGCAGAACAGTACGTTTTTAAGCAAAGGCTGTACCTTTCCCACGAAGGAGCATTATTGACGCGTTTAGCGGTATTGTACCGACGTTTCTTTTTATTCCTGAGCTTACGTAGGGCATTAGTAAACCAAGGATTTGTTTTTTCATTTGATATCGAGATCAACGGGATATATTTGTTAATTAGAGTAGACATTTTATTCTTGAAACATACCCAGTTATCTTCCACCGAGTGATTATAAAAAGAAGGAAGTAGCGTGCGGTTGAAAAATACTTCAAGTTCATCGTTTATTTTAGAGTAGTTTGCTTTATTATAATCACGTATTATTTTCTTTGAGATCCCTGAAAAGGGTAGTGGAACACTGATTGTTACCTGAAGAAGGTCGTGATCGCTAAAGCCGTTTAGATGAACTACAGATTCAATTTTTTCGGGGGTGTTGGTGAGTATAAGGTCTAGAATGTTAGTACCGCGGGTTGGTTTGTTAACGACCTGGAACAGGTTAAGATCTAAAGTTAAGAAAATCCACAGATGTTCGACAAGATGATGATAGATTACGCCAATTTATGAGCGGAAAGTTAAAATCACCGAATAAGTAAACAGAATGCGCATGACAGAGCTGGAGGGCCGTGGTTACGCTATTGCGTAGTTCTGTAACGAAAGAAGTGCTGCAGTCAGGTGGACGGTAGCAAGCACCTACCAGTAGTTTGGTCGTATTTATTATTACTTCAACCCACACAATCTCAAGAGATGAGTTCGTGTCGATAATAAGTGAAGATAATGACTTTTTAACACCAAGAAGAACGCCCCCGCCTCTCTTGCTAGTTCGATCTTTGCGGTAAATATTATAAGAATGGTTATCAGGAAGAATTTCGTCGTCAGTAATGTCAGGATTTAGCCATGTTTCGGTAAAAACAAGAATATTAGATTCGTTATCGTCAAGCAGAGAGCAAACTAATTCGCGCTTGGGCATGATGCTTCGTATGTTTGCGTAAGATAGTGTCAACAAAGACCCATTGATAGGTAGCTTTGACTGTGGAAGAGCCCGTGAGCAAGTGCTTATGTCTAGCTATCTTTGCGACATGACAACGGTATCAGTGTTTTTGTCGTACGTGTAAGTCTGATTTCTTATAAACAGCCGATCTACTGACAGTTTAAAAGGAACTTTTTGAGGTTTGGCGAAGTCAAGTAGCTTCTTTCTATAGCTTGTCGCGTAGCTGGGGAGAAATCTTCACCGATTGAATATTTTAGGCCTTTTAATTTGTGCGCAGATGACAAGATGCGTTGCTTGTCTTTAAAAAAAGTTAGTTTAGCTATTATAGGTCTGTTCTTTCCTTCTTGGTATTTCCCAAGCCTATGTACGCGTTCGAATTGCGAACTGATTGTTTCAGTTTGCAGTTTTTCAGAGCAGAATTTTATGATTTCCTTTTCAGGGGTAGCCCAGTCCTTATCAGGGTCATCTTCTATCCCGAAAAACAGCAAATTACTTCGTCTGAGCCTGTTTTCTGCGTCCTCACATCTTGAAGTTATTGTTTGCAGCTGATCTGAGACATCACTTAAAGTTTTGATTCCTTTTTCCTTCACGCTCGAATCTGCAGCGTTTTCTGAGGAAGTGGCCAACTCTAGCGCCGCAACCTTGGCTTTTAGAATGATGAGTTCATTATCAGTGGCAGCTTGTTTGTCCTTTGCGCTTTTTAATTCTGTCAAGAGCGCCTCTTGTGCGGCCTCTAGTTTCTGTATCGACTCAAGAGCCGAGGCAAACGCATCCGCCTCAGCTTTTGACATTGGACCTGGGTTCGTCTCAACGTCGCCAGAAAGCGAGACGAGCAAATCAAACATTGCAGAGTAGAGCGAACACAGAAGTAAATTAGAACGCTTTAAGACATCAATCCACTCAAGTGGGCACGACACCGCGATCAAACAGCAGTTCTTACTCCTAAAGCATGAAGCATACCGTACGTAACTAACCTGCAATAGCAGTAGCTGAGTACGCTGCATACTCGATGCGGTGTCGTGCCCGAAGTGGACGCTTGCTTGCTGGCTTTTAAATCCTCTTTCGGTGGTGTCCGTTGTAGTCCCCAATCGCCGTTGCCAGATGTGCGCTGAAGTCTGGTCTGGATTCGGCGCCGTGATTACCAAGGCATGCCGAGGTGGTGTCGCATCATCGGTGCGCAGTCTGCACGTGCCAGGAAGTGCTGAGCAAACGGCCCAAGTGACGGTCACCTGCAATAGCAGTAGCTGAGTACGCTGCATACTCGATGCGGTGTCGTGCCCGAAGTCGACGCTTGCTGGCTGGCTTTTAAATCCTCTTTCGGTGGTGTCCGTTGTAGTCCCCAATCGCCGTTTCCAGATGTGCGCTGAAGTCTGGTCTGGATTCGGCGCCGTGATTACCAAGGCATGCCGAGGTGGTGTCGCATCATCGGTGCGCAGTCTGCACGTGCCGGGAAGTGCTGAGCAAACGGCCCAAGTGACGGTCACCTGCAATAGCAGTAGCTGAGTACGCTGCATACTCGATGTGGTGTCGTGCCCGAAGTGGACGCTTGCTGGCTGGCTTTTAATCCTCTTTCGGTGGTGTCCGTTGTAGTCCCCAATCGCCGTTGCCAGATGTGCGCTGAAGTCTGGTCTGGATTCGGCGCCGTGATTACCAAGGCATGCCGAGGTGGTGTCGCATCATCGTTGCGCAGTCTGCACGTGCCGGGAAGTGCTGAGCAAACGGCCCAAGTGACGGTCACCTGCAATAGCAGTAGCTGAGTACGCTGCATACTCGATGCGGTGTCGTGCCCGAAGTGGACGCTTGCTGGCTGGCTTTTAAATCCTCTTGCGGTGGTGTCCGTTGTAGTCCCCAATCGCCGTTGCCAGATGTGCGCTGAAGTCTGGTCTGGATTCGGCGCCGTGATTACCAAGGCATGCCGAGGTGGTGTCGCATCATCGGTGCGCAGTCTGCACGTGCCGGGAAGTGCTGAGCAAACGGCCCAAGTGACGGTCACCTGCAATAGCAGTAGCTGAGTACGCTGCATACTCGATGCGGTGTCGTGCCCGAAGTGGACGCTTGCTTGCTGGCTTTTAAATCCTCTTTCGGTGGTGTCCGTTGTAGTCCCCAATCGCCGTTGCCAGATGTGCGCTGAAGTCTGGTCTGGATTCGGCGCCGTGATTACCAAGGCATGCCGAGGTGGTGTCGCATCATCGGTGCGCAGTCTGCACGTGCCGGGAAGTGCTGAGCAAACGGCCCAAGTGACGGTCACCTGCAATAGCAGTAGCTGAGTACGCTGCATACTCGATGCGGTGTCGTGCCCGAAGTGGACGCTTGCTGGCTGGCTTTTAAATCCTCTTTCGGTGGTGTCCGTTGTAGTCCCCAATCGCCGTTGCCAGATGTGCGCTGAAGTCTGGTCTGGATTCGGCGCCGTGATTACCAAGGCATGCCGAGGTGGTGTCGCATCATCGGTGCGCAGTCTGCACGTGCCGGGAAGTGCTGAGCAAACGGCCCAAGTGACGGTCACCTGCAATAGCAGTAGCTGAGTACGCTGCATACTCGATGCGGTGTCGTGCCCGAAGTGGACGCTTGCTTGCTGGCTTTTAAATCCTCTTTCGGTGGTGTCCGTTGTAGTCCCCAATCGCCGTTGCCAGATGTGCGCTGAAGTCTGGTCTGGATTCGGCGCCGTGATTACCAAGGCATGCCGAGGTGGTGTCGCATCATCGGTGCGCAGTCTGCACGTGCCGGGAAGTGCTGAGCAAACGGCCCAAGTGACGGTCACCTGCAATAGCAGTAGCTGAGTACGCTGCATACTCGATGCGGTGTCGTGCCCGAAGTGGACGCTTGCTGGCTGGCTTTTAAATCCTCTTGCGGTGGTGTCCGTTGTAGTCCCCAATCGCCGTTGCCAGATGTGCGCTGAAGTCTGGTCTGGATTCGGCGCCGTGATTACCAAGGCATGCCGAGGTGGTGTCGCATCATCGGTGCGCAGTCTGCACGTGCCGGGAAGTGCTGAGCAAACGGCCCAAGTGACGGTCACCTGCAATAGCAGTAGCTGAGTACGCTGCATACTCGATGCGGTGTCGTGCCCGAAGTGGACGCTTGCTGGCTGGCTTTTAAATCCTCTTTCGGTGGTGTCCGTTGTAGTCCCCAATCGCCGTTGCCAGATGTGCGCTGAAGTCTGGTCTGGATTCGGCGCCGTGATTACCAAGGCATGCCGAGGTGGTGTCGCATCATCGGTGCGCAGTCTGCACGTGCCGGGAAGTGCTGAGCAAACGGCCCAAGTGACGGTCACCTGCAATAGCAGTAGCTGAGTACGCTGCATACTCGATGCGGTGTCGTGCCCGAAGTGGACGCTTGCTGGCTGGCTTTTAAATCCTCTTTCGGTGGTGTCCGTTGTAGTCCCCAATCGCCGTTGCCAGATGTGCGCTGAAGTCTGGTCTGGATTCGGCGCCGTGATTACCAAGGCATGCCGAGGTGGTGTCGCATCATCGGTGCGCAGTCTGCACGTGCCGGGAAGTGCTGAGCAAACGGCCCAAGTGACGGTCACCTGCAATAGCAGTAGCTGAGTACGCTGCATACTCGATGCGGTGTCGTGCCCGAAGTGGACGCTTGCTGGCTGGCTTTTAAATCCTCTTGCGGTGGTGTCCGTTGTAGTCCCCAATCGCCGTTGCCAGATGTGCGCTGAAGTCTGGTCTGGATTCGGCGCCGTGATTACCAAGGCATGCCGAGGTGGTGTCGCATCATCGGTGCGCAGTCTGCACGTGCCGGGAAGTGCTGAGCAAACGGCCCAAGTGACGGTCACCTGCAATAGCAGTAGCTGAGTACGCTGCATACTCGATGCGGTGTCGTGCCCGAAGTGGACGCTTGCTGGCTGGCTTTTAAATCCTCTTGCGGTGGTGTCCGTTGTAGTCCCCAATCGCCGTTGCCAGATGTGCGCTGAAGTCTGGTCTGGATTCGGCGCCGTGATTACCAAGGCATGCCGAGGTGGTGTCGCATCATCGGTGCGCAGTCTGCACGTGCCGGGAAGTGCTGAGCAAACGGCCCAAGTGACGGTCACCTGCAATAGCAGTAGCTGAGTACGCTGCATACTCGATGCGGTGTCGTGCCCGAAGTGGACGCTTGCTGGCTGGCTTTTAAATCCTCTTTCGGTGGTGTCCGTTGTAGTCCCCAATCGCCGTTGCCAGATGTGCGCTGAAGTCTGGTCTGGATTCGGCGCCGTGATTACCAAGGCTTGCCGAGGTGGTGTCGCATCATCGGTGCGCAGTCTGCACGTGCCGGGAAGTGCTGAGCAAACGGCCCAAGTGACGGTCACCTGCAATAGCAGTAGCTGAGTACGCTGCATACTCGATGCGCTGTCGTGCCCGAAGTGGACGCTTGCTGGCTGGCTTTTAAATCCTCTTGCGGTGGTGTCCGTTGTAGTCCCCAATCGCCGTTGCCAGATGTGCGCTGAAGTCTGGTCTGGATTCGGCGCCGTGATTACCAAGGCATGCCGAGGTGGTGTCGCATCATCGGTGCGCAGTCTGCACGTGCCGGGAAGTGCTGAGCAAACGGCCCAAGTGACGGTCACCTGCAATAGCAGTAGCTGAGTACGCTGCATACTCGATGCGGTGTCGTGCCCGAAGTGGACGCTTGCTTGCTGGCTTTTAAATCCTCTTTCGGTGGTGTCCGTTGTAGTCCCCAATCGCCGTTGCCAGATGTGCGCTGAAGTCTGGTCTGGATTCGGCGCCGTGATTACCAAGGCATGCCGAGGTGGTGTCGCATCATCGGTGCGCAGTCTGCACGTGCCGGGAAGTGCTGAGCAAACGGCCCAAGTGACGGTCACCTGCAATAGCAGTAGCTGAGTACGCTGCATACTCGATGCGGTGTCGTGCCCGAAGTGGACGCTTGCTGGCTGGCTTTTAAATCCTCTTGCGGTGGTGTCCGTTGTAGTCCCCAATCGCCGTTGCCAGATGTGCGCTGAAGTCTGGTCTGGATTCGGCGCCGTGATTACCAAGGCATGCCGAGGTGGTGTCGCATCATCGGTGCGCAGTCTGCACGTGCCGGGAAGTGCTGAGCAAACGGCCCAAGTGACGGTCACCTGCAATAGCAGTAGCTGAGTACGCTGCATACTCGATGCGCTGTCGTGCCCGAAGTGGACGCTTGCTGGCTGGCTTTTAAATCCTCTTTCGGTGGTGTCCGTTGTAGTCCCCAATCGCCGTTGCCAGATGTGCGCTGAAGTCTGGTCTGGATTCGGCGCCGTGATTACCAAGGCATGCCGAGGTGGTGTCGCATCATCGGTGCGCAGTCTGCACGTGCCGGGAAGTGCTGAGCAAACGGCCCAAGTGACGGTCACCTGCAATAGCAGTAGCTGAGTACGCTGCATACTCGATGCGCTGTCGTGCCCGAAGTGGACGCTTGCTGGCTGGCTTTTAAATCCTCTTGCGGTGGTGTCCGTTGTAGTCCCCAATCGCCGTTGCCAGATGTGCGCTGAAGTCTGGTCTGGATTCGGCGCCGTGATTACCAAGACATGCCGAGGTGGTGTCGCATCATCGGTGCGCAGTCTGCACGTGCCGGGAAGTGCTGAGCAAACGGCCCAAGTGACGGTCACCTGCAATAGCAGTAGCTGAGTACGCTGCATACTCGATGCGGTGTCGTGCCCCTGTCGTGCCAGTGGCCGGTATACTCTATCATAGTGAGCACCGAGTGTACTATCATGAGCGATATGAGCAAGAACGCGGGAGCGCGTGGCAGATACCCTCGGATGGATGGATGGATACGGCTGAACCCTTTACATCGGGCGGTGGCTCAAGCCACCTAGCCATGTCTTGTGAAATTTTACTCCTGTCTTGCTTTTAGCCACCAATCAGATAATCTCCGCCTGGTTACTTCTATCCTCTTAAAATCCACTTTCCCTTCACTATCCCTAAACCCCAATGCCTTGGGTAAGTCAGCCCCGCTGCCTTCCACTGTAGGGTGAAGCCCTTTACAGAAAAGTATCAAGTGTTCAGCCATTTCCTCCTCCTCTCCGCACGCAATGCACAAAGTGTCTATCTCCTGGTACCTGACTCTATACGTCTTAGTCCGCAAAACTCCAGTCCTGGCCTCAAACAACAAAGAACTTTCCCTACAATTATCATAGATATTTTCTTTGACAATTTCCTGTTTAAAGGTCCGGTATGTTTCTAGTGCCGATTTCGTCAGCATCCCTGTTTTCCACAAAGCTCTCTCTGTTCCTTTAACCTTTTTCTTAACCGATAATTGCTGATTTGCCCCCTTACTGCTGTCCAGATATTTGCTTGTCAATTTTCTAGTTCGCTTTCTCCATTTCGTGTCAACATTCTTTATATACAGGTATCTGAAAACTATCCTAGCCCACCGCTTTTCCTCCATCTTTCTCAATCGTTCCTCAAATGCTATCTTACTGCTAGCCTCTCTGCTCTCGAAAGACGCCCATCCCATATCACCCTGTACCCCCTGATTTGGTGTATTGCCATGTGCTCCCAAAGCTAACCTCCCTACTCCCCGTTGCCTAATTTCCAGCCTTGCTTGAACATCTGGCCTCATACACAGGACCGCATTCCCGAAGGTCAGGCTAGGGACCATCACCCCTTTCCAGATCCCTCTTACCACCTCCTACCTATTGTAATTCCACAGTGCCCTATTTTTCATGACAGCTGCATTCCTACTAGCTTTATTCATTACATATTTTTCATGCTCTGTCAGATACTCAACACTGTTATTTATCCACACCCCAAGATACTTGTACTCATTCACTACTTTTAGCACGAACTCCTGTATTCTATGCTCGCCGCCCTCTTCATTAAATGTCATGACTGCAGATTTTTCCTTACTATACTTGAAGCCTAATCTATCTCCCTCTGTACTGCATATGTCTAACAACTTCTGCAGGTCTTCCTTGTTGTCAGCCATTATCACTATATCTTCCGCATATATTAGTCCCGGTAATGTGGCGACACACGGCGGCCGCTTTCAGCAAGTAAATTCGCCCGTTGGGTATTCTGCCTGCAGTTCCTGCCTTTCTGCAAATGTGGAACATTACGTCTGCACCTGATCGTGATAACGCATAATCATCGTGGGATTTGGCAATCCGCCTTACGCAGTGATTCATAGTTGCGCCCGCGTGCAACCGCAGAACACGGCCGCAAGATGCGGGCGCGATGAATGGCCATGACAGTGCAAGTTCCGAGGCTTGGCCGCGGGATTTTCACACGCCGCTTGATTTCGCCTGCCAGAAACGCTGCACGCAGGCCGCGCTGGAAAGGGAGTTTACTTCTCGAGCTGTGGCCGATAAATGAAAGCACTGGAAGGGGCTGCTTTTTCGCAGGTACCGCTATCAGCCTTTGAAACGAAACAAAGCCGCGCGGCGCAGTGAGCTGAAAACTATTTTATTGATGTCTATCAATGTGGCACGCTCTTCCTTGCAGGTTGTCTTAGTACCACGTCATGCCACCGTCGGCCTGAATGACGCACTCCATTCTCGAAGGCAGAGAAGCATAAAGACATTCAACGAAATCTGTGTCCTGCTGAAGGCGTCGCCATTCCTCATGCGTTGCTGCCCACAGTTGCGCTGTTGTGGCCGAGTCCGAGGATTGCTTCGAAAGGCTGACTTTCATACGGCCGCACACATGTTTGGTAATATCATGGAAATGTAATGGAATGGTAATCTTCCACGTTTACAGAAAGATGCGCGGGGCAGGGGTTGCAGGCAGAATGCCCATCGGGCGAACTTATTTGCTGAAAGCGGCCGCCGTTTGTCGCCACAAGGAGGGTTGGAGGCTATCTGCCACGCGCTCTCGCGTTCTTGCTCATATTGCTCATAATAGCACGTAGCCACCGCCGCCGCCGCAACGCAGCCGCGCCCCTTCTGATGGCACAATAAAACTTGTTGCTGGGCTAGTTGGTGACACATACTTGAATAAAGATGTAGCGCAAAAGAGACGAGCACGGGAGGGAGACACGACAAAGACGAACGCTACTAACAACTGGCTCTATTTTCCGTAACAGATATAAGTATATAGGTGTACACATCGCATGCGCACATGACGCTAGGGCGGCTCTGGGCTTCTTGACAGAAAAAAAAAAGAGAAATCTGATTACATATCTACAATCGCAGAAACAACGGGTACCAAATGTATCATCAGTGAAAAAAAAAAGGGGGGGGGGAACAAACCTGCATTGAAGAAAAACCAGAATCTTTGCTTTTTTAAAGCGGGACTCACACTTGGACGTCAGAAATGCAATTCGAGAGCTTACATTGTTCTGTTGTTTAGAGCATGCTCCCTTAAACGCTCATTGGGACAGCGCCTCGTCTGCCCTATATAGCAGTTTCCGCAGGACAGGGGAGTGATGTCGACCACTCCCACGGCGCATTTGACGAAGAAGGGTGAGGGTTCGGGCTAATGGGTATTCAACATGAGGATCCATAGCGCACACAATTGAGGGGACACAACACGAGGATTCTTGATGTTGCCTCTTGCAACCGCGCTCAACCTCCCCGCAGATACGGGGGCATTGTTTAGTTAACCTATTTGGTGCCGAGAAAACAAAGAGCGCATTGTGCCTACTGGCCACTTTCTTGAGGTTATGAGAAACCTTATTTTTTCAATTCAATTCCTTTATTTTACCATATACATGGAAGGAGCTCTTGGGCAAAAAGCCGCTCGCGGCAGCTTGACTGGGCCCAAGAGACCACAACAAGGTAGGGCAGCGTTAAGTTCACTCAATGTACATAGCAAATACAGGAGAGGCACTACTTGAAATTCAGTATGGGGCGCAGAATTTCAATATCATGTCGAAAAATCAATATAGGAAAACAGATTGCATACATGGAAACGACAAACAAGGAAAAATAGTTCATACACGATTAAAAAGGAACAGTAACATCAAACACAACAAAATAAATATCTTAATTAACAACATGCAAGGCAGTGTTTAAGTGTTGATCTCATAATATATTAAGGAATTGCTGCCTCAACTGGCTTATCTTAGGCTTAGTATGAAATATGTATGCGTTCAGAACTGAAGGGAAATTATGTTTTAGTGACTGATGTTTATAATTAGTTCGAAAGCGCGGAATGTACCAGTCATTAGTGCTTCTGGTAGAAACGATATATTCTTGACGCTGTAGTAATGCAGTTGAAATGAGAAATTCATGAAATGGGCTATTTGAAGAATAAAACGTACGTAAAACCCTGAAGTCGTACAAAGATGTCACGGGAATTATTTTGTAGGTTGTAAACAAGTGGCCAGTGTGTGAGAGGTATGGGTGATTTCCGATGTAGCGGATGATTCTTTTCTGAATTCTAAGAATTTTATGCTTGTTTGTAGCTGTAGTGGTGGCCCAGACAAGACTGCAATAATTGATATGGGACGCAAATAATGCTTGATAGAGCTGGATTTTTATTAGCCTCGGTAGGAACGTTCGGCAGCGTGAGATCGCTCCAGATGTTGTGGAAATTTTTTTGCATATGTTATCAACATGTAGGCCCCAGTTCAAGTTACAATTAAACATGACTCCAAGTATTTTATGCGATTCTACGATTTCAATATTCTGGCCTTCATAAGCTATTGGGTGATGAACCTGAGATGTATTTTTTGCTCCGAAAACAATAATTTTGGTTTTAGATGGACTAAGTTTCAATCCGTTGGATTGTGTCCATAAGGATAATTTTAAAAGAAAGTTTTCACATTGTTTTATTAACATACCTGCATCTGGCCCCGGCATCAGTATTGAGCAATCATCGGCGTATATGATAAACTTTACTGATTTG